>MU844656.1:0-16444 GCA_030867245.1 Colletotrichum eremochloae | reverse complement strand
GGGGGAGGGGCATCATCAGCTGCAGTCATTGACGGAGGGCCGAGAGAGGGAGAGCCGGTCTGCCTATTCTCATTCGAGTCTCGTTCTGCCAATCAAGGTTCAACAAGGGCTCATTTTGTTTTCTTGTTTTTTTTTAACCGAGCTCATTGGGTACGAATTTAGACCAGTCAATGGCGGCCGTGGTGAACACATGGACTGTCTTGCATGAGGTGGGTGTGCCATCAGACAGACACGAGCCCGGGATCCCGGTAGCCAGCCGGGCGAGACTAACCAAGTACGAAGTGACTTTTTTTTTTTCTTTCCTTCTGTGAATAGCTATTTAGGTACTCGGCATTTTTTGACTTGTTCTTATCAAATTATTTTTATTCGCTGTCAATAGCCATCCGAGATTCGCCCTTAACTTTCTGGGCATATGTCTGGGACAGTCAGGCCTGTGTCAGACGCGGAAGGACTGCGTCGCGGACTGGGTCATGAACCGTGGGTACGGACGTGAGAGTTTTCTTTGTAGACTTGTAGACAATCGGGGAACAACCGCTGACTGGTTGACATTGGCATTGGCGTTGATTGGCATTTGGCATTGGCGATGGAGATGAACACCTCACAATGGCCGATAGCGCGCGTCCTGCTTGCGTGTCACAGTTGAGATGAACGAGGACATTGAAGAGTAATAGCAATGAAAGGGCCATGGAAGATGGCGTAGACTCTGTGGGATGTTGAGGTGAATAAGTGATTGAGGGGGTGAATGAGAGAGTGAGTGAGTGAGTGAGTGAGTGAATGTATGGATGGCGGCTGCATCTCAACATCCGGGGAAGCAAGATGTTTTGCATCAGGATCTACTTGACCCTAAGGCGGAAGTAATGCACTGCGGAAATGAATAAAAATAAGATATTCATTCGATGAAATAAATCAATAATAAGAATAAATGTAAAAGTAAAGAAAACAAGCAATTAAAAATAATTATATTCAGTATCTTGCAGACAGAATATCACCACCATCAACCCCCACTACCACCCGCCCGTGCCGTCTCGACAGCGGCCCCACCGTTTTCCCCAGATGAACGGCCACCGGCGCTAAGACGACGATGGGGGCGCCAACGGTCCGCCACCATACTAGGTAAGGTAAGGTAAGGTAAGGTAGTCCCCCCCGCCTTCACCTTTCTTCACCTCCGTATATCCGTATGTACGTATGTACGCTTGTTACGGGCTCGCGCACACCTCACCTCCCACCCCTCTCGACTCAACCCAAGTAAGTCAACTCCCGTCCCTACACCGCCCGGAAAGGCTGACTTGGACTTGCATAAACACCATGGTCACCGGGTCCCCTTTTCACTGATGCGTTGGCAGTCCTCTCTCCCTCTCCCTCTCTCTCCCTCTCACTCTTTCTATCCGTCTCTCTCCCTTGCCTCCCACAGCGTCGCAGTCACCCTTGGGCCCCGAGCAAGCCCCCCAATCCTTCAGGACATTCGTCATCGAAACGTGCCCCCGGGGCCAGGAATCACCTCACCACAACCCATGCGAGGCACCGGCGCCTTCCAAGTTCGACGGCATCGGCTGATGAGTTGCAAACTCGGCTCTCTCTCCCTCTCTGCCCAAGGACCTCCAAGTGCCATGTCGGCCATCGAGATGAGCGAGCAGATGTCACCGGCACCACGCAGCCTTCCACTCAGGCGCGAGGAAGAAATCAACTGATGGGCCGGCGGCCCTCCTGGTCGGGCCACTACACCACCATCACTGCCATCACGACCAACACCAACGCCCGCTACACATTTCTGGACGAATCGTCCGAGTGGAAAAAGAAATCAAATTGAAAAAAAAAAAAAATGAAAAAGTAAAAAAAAAATAAAAAATAAAAAATAAAGAAAAGACAAAAATGTCAGAGAAAAGGAAGCAGAGACTGACCGAGATTCTCTAGAAACCATTGACAGCTTGTCAACCGACTCGTCACGGGCCCGCCCCAGGAAACGTTTTGCCCTCCCGTCCACTCGTCCGTCCCCAATCCCTATCTCTGCATGCTCGCTTTTAGCCCCACGCCGTCTTTTTTTTTTTTCTCTTATTTATTTATTCATTTATCTATTTAATCATATTTTGATTTTATTTGATTCATTTTTATTTTACTTTTGGCTTGCAGTGGCTGTTTACCGTACATTGCAGCAAACCGCGCAGCGCAGCGGCATATCCGGACGTCTTCCCCGGTCCAACCCGCGCCTCCGGCCTTGCCAGATACGAAGGCGTATATACCTTTATTTGCCAAAACCCGCTGGTAACTGGACGGTGGCATTGGCATTGGCATGGTACATCGTTCCTCCTCCTCCTTTCCCATCGCCTCTCCCGCGCTTGGCCAGACCGGTCGGGTTGCCCACCGTTTGTGAGGCACTCTGTCAGCCGGCTGCAGTCCCCTCCTGGGATTGCGCGCTGCACCGTTTCGCAAGGCGCGGCCAGGGCAGCCCTCTCGGCCATGTGGCGTCTGTCGTGCTCCCACCACGATCAGCATAATCTGCAACTCTTGCGCCCCCCCACCCCCTCTCTCCCCTTCTAACATCGCCTTCTCCCACCCTCTCTGCAGCACCCAAGATCGAACTCAGTTCTAGATGAGTCCGCATGCCCTGCTGCAGCTGCCGCCCAAGGCAGTGACACGGAGGAAAAAGAAAAAAAAAACCAGGTGGGCGGCTGATACCCCCTTTCCGCAGGGAGGGCGGTTCAACGGCAGCCTCTCATCTCCGGGGGTCATTCGGCACCCCCTCCGCATAATGCGGGCGGGAGACGAGGCGCGAGAGAAGTAGCAGGCGAGGCGGCCAGTTGGCCCGCCTCCGCGCCCGCGGCCGGAGTGTCGGTGTGCTTTCTTTGCCCCCTCTCCTCTCAACCGGCGTCTTCTCCAGCTTCGTCACGTTCGCAGCGAACGCCCAATGTCACTGTACAAAATGCCATGAGCCTTGTCTCTCTCTCTCTCTCTCTCTCTCTCTCTCCCCCTGCCTATGGTTTGAATGAAAGGTGGGAAGGGTGGGTAACTTTTCCCTGCCAACAGTATGCAAAGCGGTACTGTTGGGCAGCGGCCGGACAACCACCTTGTTGATGCTTGCTGATGCTGGGGTGGCCTTTGGTGACGTTTGCCCTGACATGAGGCGCTGTGAGGGTGCCCTGCGCGCGGGGAGGGGATCACGCTGTTGAGACACACGCCAGCTCACGCATAGTCTGCCTGTCATGCGGTGTCAGTCTCCCCAGTCCGGGGTGCTGTTTCTCACCAGCACAATATATTCTGTTGGGCTGTGAATGCGAGGCTTGAGTTGGGCATATACTTGATCTTCGGTCACGGGGAATCATCGAGACGCCCTTGGACGTTGCCTCAACTGAGCGACTGGATCTCGGATGTCAACCCCCGTTCATCCAGGGCTTTCTGTGATCTTTTCATGATACACCGTTTGCCCAGCGGGGCTGTGGACCTGACTTGCCCTTATTGACACCAGAACCAAGCTGAGAAAACGGTAGGATGAGAGGGAAAAAAGTAAAAAGAAATCAAATTAAATAAATAAATAAAAAGTCCTGGTGAGGGTCACGTTGTATTGCTGGCCTTCGTTGCCAGGGTTGTCTTCTGTACTCTACTTCGCATGCGCAGCCGATGGAGACTTTGAGGTTTCATTGACTGGCGGGATGGTCATCACTTCCTCCCAAGGTGTCTCATTGAGGTAGGTATCCATGGTCAGTCCACACTATAGTCAGCTCTTATCGAGGACTGTCACACGAGCTCCCGGTTCTTGTGAGTGTAGCTCGGGGTGAACGAACTCCTGTCGAGGTGATTGAGGTTCCTACTTCCCCCACCCCCCTCCGACCGGTCCGGCACGGAATGGACTGTGCGAACGGGGGACCCACTTCAGGTCCGGCTCCCCTGGTGGTGGGGTATGGCGGCAATGCCCGGCAGCAGTAGCCATTGTCTCAGTATCGACGGCTGAGGGGGCTGGAACTCAACGTAGCGAACTTCTCTGCTCGCTGAAGGGAGATTGTAACGTAGTCTCAGTCAACAGAGGCGGCATTCCCCTTGCCATGAAGAAAATGCACAGAGCGGCGAGTCGGCTGTTGTCCCAATGATGCAGATGCGCGAACGAGACAGGATGATTGCCACACTTGGATTTTCTAGCAAGCTGTGTCTCGTCATACACTACTTTGTTGCCACTGCAAAACTGTATCAGTGGGCCAGGCCGGGAAGTCTGCAGAAAGACCATAATTAATGGGTGTTCGTTGTCAATCTTGACTCCCATTCGACTCATTCATTTTATTCATTTCATCTCATCTATGGAATGATAACATGGATACAAGAAGAACCATGCCAACGCTCATGGCTAACCCTGAGAAGAAGGCCCAATAATCCAACACAGAATGTCCATGACACCGCAGTGTGCTTCCTTCTGAGATGGAAATAAACCACCACCACTGCCTGCAAGATTGTTTCCTCTGAAGCACAAAACGCTCAGTACTTACCTGGACAGTACACGCCCGTCGTCATTGATGAGTCGCAATGTGTGGTAAGAGGTGAGATGGCTGGCACAGATAGATCCTGGGAGGGCATGTATCCAGCGCAACGATATCCGAGCAAACTCAGCAATGGGCTGCAGGGCGGTAAGTTCGTTTTTCAAGGAGTCATGCACAGCACAGCCATCCTCGAGCCCTGACGGCTGTGGAGCATGAAATGTGTGTAGACGATGAGTCGACCGGCGTGAAGGCGTTTTGGCTGCAAGTGATGGATGAAAGGCGCTGAGTGACGAAGTACCTGCTAACAGATCGTCCGCACACACTTGCCGTGAAGATGTTAAGTAATCACATCACGTGCCCCACTATGACTCATGTCGACGAACGCCATCCATCCATCCATGGATGTGTGGATATGGCAGCATCTCCGGGATGCAAACAACATCCACCCGTAACACCCCGGTCCGTCCCCAAACCGTCGCCACCATCGCGAGAATCGTCAAATACAAGCACATTCGTCGGATCAAAGCTGAAGGAAGGGGTCATCTCAGTTCAACACAGCAACTCCTCCCCGTCCGTACCAGTTCTCGCCAGCTCATCCCCGCCGACAAGCACTGCCTCTGCCCGCAGATCCGCCTCTCGTTTTCCCCCTTTGCATTTCGTCAGTTCAGCTCATCGACATTAACCACACGTTGAGCACGTTTTTATTTTTCATATCCCCACCCGACGGCAGCATGATATCCCTCACGAAGCAGGGCGGCAACACCCACCAACAGGCCGTCCCCCAGCCCCGCACCGACCGAGTTGTTCCCAAGCCCGTCCCGGAGGCCCAGTCCAGGGACCCCCGCGGTTACCAGCTCGGCCAGCTGCGCAAGCGGTACTCGCCCCGCGAGTCCACCGCCGCCGACGGCACCACCACCCTGCTCTTCCGCATCAAGCCCTCCGACCCGGACTTCCCCTTTGAGCTGGAGCACCTCCAGTGTGAGCTGCGTGTGCCCGAGGCCTACCCCGACGCCGCCCCCGTGCTGCGCGTGCAGAACAGCGACATCCCGCGCGGCTTCAGCATCAACATCGAACGCGGATGGGAAGCCCTCGTCCGTGAGCGCCAGGGCGCCACCTTGCTCGCCCTCACCCACGCTCTCGACAAGAACCTCGAGCGCTTCTTGTCTGAGCAGGAAGCCGCCACCGTGAAGCTGGTATCCTTCAAGGAGACCAAAGACACCCGCCACCTCGAAGCCGCCGCTGCCGCTGCCTCGTCCACAGCGCCGGCCGCCCAGATCGCCAAGGCACCTTCCCCGGCTCCCGTCAGGCACTACACGCCCGAGGAGTACTTCACGGAAGAAGAGATGGCGGCCGCCAAGGCCCGGCGCGCGCAGGAGACACGCCAACTCGAGACACGCATGGGCCGCATGTCCCTGTATCGCCGCTCCCCGGACGGCATCGTCTACACCCTCCCTCTTGAGCCCCGCCGCCGCGCCGAGCTGCCCGCCGGCCTCCAAGGCGTCAAGACAGTGCACCTCATTGTGCCCCTACTCTACCCGCTGCAGCCGCTGCGCATCCAGCTCAATGAATGCGACTCGCAAGACGCCGAGCCCCTCGAGGAGCTCTACGTGCGGAAGGCGGCCGAGCAGAAGCAAATGACCCTTACCAGTCACCTGAACTACCTGGCGCAGAACATGCACGTTCTCTCCAAGCAGGCCCTGACGCCACCAAAGCCCGATGACCAGGCGAAACCGACGCCGGTTCCTGAGACGGACCCGAAGGCGAAGGCGAAGGCGACGGCCGTTCCGGACGAGGACCGCAGCCACATCAAAGTCATCCCTAGGCCCCCGGAATGGGGTCGTCCCGGCGGTGCGGATGACGACGACGACAGCGATACGTCGGACAGCTACGACGATGACGACGACGAGGAGGGCGGCGGCGCCGACCTGGACGCGGAACCGCCCAGCCTCGGCTCCGGTCTCACGGCCGAGCGGGGCACGTCCATCTCCTTCCCGACAATCGAGCTCCACGGCATCGAGCTCTTCCAGGTGTCGATCCTCAACCTCAACGTCAAGTGCGCGCGGTGCAAGACGCTCAACGAGATGACGGGCCTGCGGCACGAGGCGCCGCAGACGTCGAGCTGCCGCAAGTGCGCGACGGGGTTCGCGGCGCAGTTCCGGCAGCAGCTCGTCCACGCCCACTCGACGCGGGCGGGCTTCGTCGACCTCACCGGGTGCACCGTCGCCGACATGCTCCCCAGCACCTTCGTCCCCGTGTGCGCCAAGTGCTCGACGCCCAGCCAGGGCCTGGTGTCGGTCCGCGGCGACGCCACCACCAACGTCTGCCGCACCTGCCACGGCCGGTTCACGTTCAAGATCCCCGCGGTCAAGTTCCTGGCCATCACGTCGGGGAACGGCCTCGCGGCGCCGACGTCGGGGCCCGTCAAGAGGGCCGAGAAGCTCGGCCTGCACGCGGGCACCCCGCTGCCGGAGCGCGGCGCGTGCTCGCACTACAAGAAGAGCTACCGGTGGTTCCGCTTCTCGTGCTGCGCGCGGGTGCACCCGTGCGACCGGTGCCACGACGAGGCCGAGAACCACGTCAACGAGTGGGCGAGCCGGATGGTGTGCGGGTGGTGCAGCCGCGAGCAGCGGTACGCGCCCGAGGCGTGCGGGTTCTGCGGCAGGAGCGTCATCGGGCGCAAGGGCAAAGGCTTCTGGGAGGGCGGCAAGGGCACGCGGGATCGCAAGCTGATGAGCCGCAAGGACCCGAGGAAGTTCAAGAGGGTCGGCGGCGGCGAGTCGTCCTCGAAGAAGGACTAGCTGAGGTACCCGGGGGCCCTTGACGGGTGGCATAGGGGAGCATACTAGGTGGTTTAGATGCAATGCCTCACTCACATCACGAGATGTGCCCTTAGTTCCTCGTCGAATAATACCACTACATGGGCCCGAACCACACAATCGACCTTTGCAGACATGACTGCTGTGCACCGCCATAGGGAATTGCCCGTAGACGCGCGACCGAACCCCCCCCCCAAACACACAAGCGCCGATCGGGGCTCGGGCGGCAGACGGCCGGGTGGGATTCGTTGTGCGCGATCGAATTATGCATCGCCGGCCGGGTAACACAATGTGATACGCCACCCGCCCCCCTCCACCCCCAGACAGAGGCGGTTGCATGGTAATTATGTCCATCTGTCACAATTGTGATATCTCATGCACGAGTTATGACTGGGGCGAAAGGGGGGGGTCCATAAAATCACGAATGGGATGTCGGAAGGCTCTGTATACGGAGGGGGGGGTGATTGGCTGGGCCGGTAAGCGCTTCTTACCACCATCACAACACGCACCGTCTGGCAGACGGAGAGGGCTGATGTGACGGAGGGGTTTGATTCGACGCAAGACTAGATCAAGGGACAGAAAATGCTCGCAAAAAATATTTATATATTATTGATTTATTATCGATATTTTACAGGTACATGGATGGGAAACACATACGGGAGGGAAAAAATGATTATTATTATTTTCTCATTTTCAATAATCCGAGTCTCTTTAACCCCCTTCGCCAGACCAGACCGCCCTCAGTAAGGTCCCTCGGCGCCACCATCGTCTTCCGCGCCCGCCCATCCCATCCACGGTCAACCGGCTACTGCAGCAGGAAACCATCCCCCCTATTCTAATTCCCTTGGTCTCGCTCAACATTCTCGCATCTGCATACGAACCCGAGCCCCCCAACAAGATGTTCAAGAGAGAATGGAGGGCAGAGAGAGCGCAATTAGCCGACAGAGACAAGCGTGATGATGGACGGAGGAAAGGGGGAAGGGGGGGTGTGTGTGCAAGGGAGAAAGAAGGCCACGAATCAGAGGCGCCGTCCAACGTCCCTTTGAGAGTTTCTGGGGATTTGCGCGCGGCGCTGGGCTAGAGTGGTTCACCGGCTCGCCGGAACATCCGGGAAAGACGACGACGAGGAGGAAAAAGGCGGCCGGCGAACCCAGCCGGCTGGATCGCCTCTAGTGAAATTTTGTGGAGAGACACACATACAGAGAGAGACTAGCTGGAAGTGCCGCTTCCGGAGGGACGCGTCCGTGCTTCGCAATTGGGGCATATCTTTCCTTTGCTTCTTCTCTGCAAAAAGATCAGGGGTCGGCGGGAGGAGAGAGTGTGTGTGAGTTGGAGATACCCTGAATCCTCGGGTGCAGCATGTACGAATATGCACCATGCGAGCCAAGTCGGGGGCCGGCGGGGGTGCGGGGGTTGAACGACTCGGCCGGATGTGAGATCCTGCGGGGGGTGGATCTCTCTCTCTCTCTCTCTCTCTCTCTCTTCCCCTCCCTCCGACATTTGCTGCAAGTGTACCAATATGTGATGTTGTTGGCTGGGCCGGGTTGCATACCGGTGAGCAAGGGGCGAATATTGGATATCATGACAACCACGCATATCTCGCTCGGTCAAGATGCACCGCGCCTCTTCTGGTATTTTCTGCACCATGGCGGATGGGCGGACGGGGGGAACGCTCGAAAGAAGACTCGACCGCCGTCGACAATGATATTGAACCTACGGAAAACGCCTCCGGCCGACAGAGAGCTTGGACAGGGTGCAATGTCTCGCCCTGAAGCGACGAGCTTGCGCCCCCGCCCCCCAAAGTGTGTATGTGTGATTTCCCCTCAAAAGGCCCGCCGTCGATTTCGGTAGTCGTCCCGCGGGCGACGGAAGATCGAGTAGCTCGCATTTTAGCACATGCTCGGGTTCCCGGGGAACCTTTCCTCTGCACTCTAGCTGGCGATCCTTCACCCAGTCCCCCAGCCACATCAATGAGTTTGTCATGACTAGCGGGCTAGTGTTACACGATGATTCAGAAGGAGGAGGGGGGAGGGGGAAGGGATGTTACGCCACTTTAACCAGCAAAGACTGTCAACTATAAGCACCGGCTTAGCTCGGTCGCGCCTCTCATCAGCCCTACATTTGGATGAGTTCCTCCCCTCCCCCCCCTTCTACCCTCCTCTAGGATAGGTCCTCAACGTGTTCCCCTATAAGCCCCAACGTGCGGGTGCTTTCGAGGCCTGTCAGCCACGCGACCCTCCTCTCGGCTCCCCACCTCTCCGGGAAACTCAACCTACACCGGTGCAACGCCCCGACGTCCACCGGCGCACACCCCACCCAAATCCCCGAGTCTTGGCAATCCGGCGCATGGAGAGAAGGTGGGCGACTGGCTCACCTCCGCCCCGTCTCTTGCTGTTTGGGCGTTCCAGTGGCCTCCCTCGGGGGAACCCCGTCGATGCTCATCACCCCCCTTCCCCATTCCTCGTCCTCCATGAGGACGCTACGGGAGCCTTGGCTAGTCGACCCAGATTTCGCGAGCGTCTGGGCCTTGACGGGGTGGGGGGGCGGTGTTGACGGACAGGACAGCCTGCCCGCCATGCCGTGCGGCTCAGTATGCGCTGCCCCGGATACCCCTTTCCCCGCCCGCGCCCGCGCCCGCGCCCGCTCGAGGCGGGGTGTCCAGGTGCCCGGCGTGTGTGGTAAGTCTACATCCTGGGCTGCGTGTCCGCGGACCTCGCGATATCAAACCAATCGCTGATGATCTGGCCCTGTCTCACATGATGTTCACGAAGTCTCTGTGTGCTTTGTCTCACTCATCTTGCGATGGTGCTTAACCCCCCCCCCAACGGGCGGTCCCCTTATTTTTCGTCGCTTGGTAGGTTTGCCGAGTCGGCAATGTGGCTTCAAGATTATTCTATCTTTTGTACAATCTCTTTCTTTTCTCTTGAATCATGAGAAATCTTGATCGCTGTTATCGACTACCCCGGATTGTTACCCCAGATTACAAAGACGAAGTTGAAGCAGAGCCAACACGCCCCCTTCGCGCCCCCCCCTCCCTCGTCGTCCAAAAGCCGCACATGCTTGAAAGTCTGTCTCATTCTGGCTTCTGCCACGAGTCGTCGCCGTTTGTTTTACCCTCCAATCAACGTCAAACCAAACTCTTTACGACAAGAAAACAAAATATGACGCCCAATGATGTTATAACGATTTGGGGATTTTGTCTGCGCCCCTGGGACTATTTCGTTTTGGCATGTGAAGCGCCTTACCTGACTCCCCCCACCACGTCGCAGGTGTAGCACATAAACGTGGCGCGCGCGCGCATAGAGAGAGAGGTTGAGGGGGTGAGCTTCTTCTTCTTCTTTTTCTTTTTCTCGCCAGCATGTGAATTGCCCCAAGCTCACGATGCCGCGATTCAGTCAACTAACCCCATTACGCCGCAGGGTCCCCCGATCTTGTGTGCGTGTGAGTGAGTGAGTGAGTGAGTGAGTGATTGAGAGAGACAGAGAGCAGCACCGACACCGACCAGGACCCAGGTCTTCCGTCCCAAGTTGCAAGAGAGGGGGACCAACCATCCCCGCGTCCGGGGAAACCCCATGACCCATTCTGACTTTCTTTTAACACTTGCCGTTACAAATCGCGGTCGATTGTTAGCCAAGTCAGGCACCCGCCGGCCTCTTGTTCCTCATTCTCCCTCTCTCTCATCCGATCCCTTCAATGCGGAAATCCCACGGCTTAGATTAGACGTCCAATGAGCGGCTCACGGGGGAGGAAAGCGTTGAGATTCCGGTGTACTCCCTTTTGACTCGCCAGCGTCTGAGAAAGGGAGAAAACTATTCCTCCCCCCCTCCTCAACTTGCCCGTGTTTCCCCGTCATTTATTTTCGCATCCCTCCGTATACGTACGTATGCCGCACGTGCTGTAATGCGATGCTCAACTTGGGACCACGGAAAACGTGACACGCCCCCTCCCCCACCCCTCTCTCTAATCTTCCGATGTTACTCCTCTCGCCCGTCGTTCGTCATGCGCAAACAGCTACAACGATCGACGGCAACAAGGAGGAGGAGGAGAAGGCAGAGGAGGAGGTGCTTCATGCGGAGAGAGCGGGGAGCGAGGTCTGGACCGTTGGCTCTTACTCTTCCTCTCACGCGTGCTGATACACCAGCATCTGGTCTTTTTTTGTTCGTCTTCGGCCATGTCATGCATCAACTGCGCCAGCCGTTTAGAATTCGCTCTCCTGACGGACTGACGGAGCGAAATGTGACCACTCCTCTCTCCATTGAATCGCAAACCCTGCCCCCCTCCTGCGGTAACACAAGCCAGTATCGTCTTTTTTGTTGATGTGCAGTAAACCCGTTGCTCAAACCAGCATGCGCAACCGCCTTGTCTGCGCAGGAACCGGTCATCAAACGAGTGCAATGGTGGGGGGCCGGACTGCAGTGCACACAGCAGAGGACGGAACAGGACGGCAAACGGAACCTGGAGTATCCCAAACAACGACCAACAAGCTGACCCAGCGATAGATCACAAGGACGGGTTGTGGTTTTGCCTCCCACCCCCCCCCATAGTTTCTAATTTACCCCACAAAAAGACTGGCAGAGCCGCTGAAGATAGAACGTGACAGCTCGCTTCAACCACAGCAACGGATACGGGGGAAGGGGTGTGGCACGCGGTCATGTTCCTGGGGGAGGGGGAAGAACTTTGTCAACGTCCCAGCGCGCCACGGTCTGCCCGCCGGATTGGACACAGGCAGGACAGTCAATCAGTCAGTCAAAGTCATATGCCATTTTCTGCTTTATTTTTCTTTTCGCCTCCCCCGCCCAGAGAACGGCCAGTCCACCTCTCTCCCCTTCTTTGACGCCCGACGAACAGCATGTCCCCTGTTGTTTGGAATCGGGCACGAAGTTCCAGGGACAAACGACCCAGGCGAAGACGAAGAGAGGACCTCTCAAACCGTTCCAGGGGTTGGCCCTCGAAGCCTTTAAGTCCCCTGTCGTGGAACAATCGGCCGAAATTTCCCTTCCTGCGAGGCTCACACGCCCCCCCCTCCCCTTCTCTCTCGTGACCCCCGAACCCATGCGCCTCCCGCCCCTAGGACCTGGAAATCTCCGTCCTGAGGGCCTATGGGAGCCGCATGCCTGAAGAAACCGGTGCATGCATGTCCGCAAAGGAGCCGCAGTGTCCCCGACGCTTTCTCCGTAACCTGGGGCCATGAGCGAGGCTGCCTGCCTGCCTGCCTGCCCTCTATGTTGTCTGCGGCCAGACGCGCGGCGACGGTGGGGGCAAAAAACGGTCTAGTCAAAACACAACGCCTTGTGGTCAGAGGAGGAGGGTTGAAGGGTGTCCCAGGTTTCAACGCGATAGCTGTTGAGAGGGAAGAGTAGTAGGTAGGCTGAGAACCTTGACCAACTCATGTTTTGCGGGTGGCCTGGCGGCTTCTGATTCAACAAGAAGAGAGAGAGAAAAAAAAGAAAAAAAGAAAAAAAGAAAGAAAAAAAAAAAGCAAATCCGTCCGTCTGTCTATCCACAAGTTATCCATCTCTTCGCCGTTGACAAATCCGTGAAATGCGTATGGTCAATTTTCCCCAGTGGTCCCACGTCCGTTCTCGCGCGCAGATAGTGTAGATGGATGGTGAATACTACCCACCACGGCGGTCTCGGAAGGTGCCTAATGTTGCCCGTCATGACGCCGTCGACAACATGCCAGAGCATAATTGGTGGTCCTCGGTAGTTCGAGCTGTCAGAAAAGGAGATGCTCCACATCGAGCCAAGCTGCCGGAAGAGACAGAGAGAACGACAAAGGAAGAGTGAAAAAGAATAAAAAATATGAAAAAAAAAAAAAAAAAAACCCACATGTATCGGGGTCGCAAGACATCGTGAACTCCATCAAACTTGGTCCGGCGTCTCGAATCCAGGTTTGACGCCTTACGCGGTCTGAAGGAGCCCTACGCGGTCTCGGAACCCGTCCATGTCTCCATATATCCCCCCCTCTCCTCCTTCGATCGTCCCAAATCCTGCCCTTGGCGATTACGGCGGGCCACGCAAGAGGTCCTGGCCGCCATCGCCGCCTCAAATCGTCCAAATGGGGGGAGGGGCTACCAAAGCAAAAGGGATAGGGAAAGAAGATGAGTGGGTGAGAGAGAGAGTCATGTCTTCAGTGCGTCGTGCACGTTCCCTTTGCGTATGTTTGCGATCCAAATCACTTCACATGTAGGTAAGGTATTGGAGGGCGTGACGTCGACTCGTTTCCTCATGCCTGCCTCTCATCCAAGCGTAAAGCTGCCCGTCTGCAACCTGCGAGATGACGCCGTTGGTCAATGAAAGAGAGAGAGTCGCAGAGGGGCCGGTTGCCAATTCCCTATTAGGGCATAACGTGTGCGAAAGAGGCCTGTCATCTCTAAGAGAAAAGATGGCCGCTCGCGAGTCATGAACCCCGGTCTCTCTCTCTCCCGGGGGGTGAACCTGGTTCCGGGGCACGGTTCCGTACCCGGGTGGTCGCTACCACGACGTTGGGGCCGTTCGCCCAGGGAGGGGGGAGGAGGGGTTCGGCTGCTCTGCTGATTGCCTGCGGAAAGCGGAAGGCTCTCCGTCCTGCTTGAGTCGAGTAAAGAGAGAGGGAGGGGAAGGACGACAATAAAAAACGTGGCAGGGAGATTGGTTCTGTCCCGGGGGGGGGGGGAGTGTTCTCGTTTCTGTGACAGGCCGGCCCCTTGCTCCTCTTCTGCGACGAAGAAGGACGTGCGCGGTGTTCTAGAAGGTATCTTGGAATATTATGATTTTTTTGGAGAAATGGCTCTCCAAGGGTAGGTTATTTTATTTTATTTTATTATTTCATTTTTACTCAAGTCCGTTTTCTCGTTTTATTCTCGTCCGTCCGTCAGCCAGAACGTCCCCCCCCTTGGTCCGTCCGTTCCTCGACTTGCCGATGCGCAGCCCCCTATCAGTCTGCTGCCAATTGAGCATTTAAGGATCAATCTGCCACTGCCACTGCTGCTGGTGACGCTGTCCTGTTGATACTGGCATTGAAAGGTGGGATTGCATCCGGCCAGCGAAGTGGTAGTCGCGGCCCCGTTCCAAAGAAGCGGCGCACACGGAGATAGAATCTGCGTTACCCACCTCCAGCGCCTCCAGCTGACGCATAATCAGATCAATTGCCGGGTGCGTTGCGTCTGCTATGTACCGAGGCGGAAAACCACGGTTTCGGTGAGACTGCGACGGTGGGGAGTCGATTGCCCAAGAAACGGACAGATGAATTACAAAATGGCACGACGAGAAATCAAATATATAATAACCATTAAATTAAAAGAAACCAAATCGTCAAAAGAGTTACGCAGCGCAAGGGGACGGAGAGGGGACAAGTCTGCAGGCATAAAACGGGACGGGACCTGGGAAGTCGACCCGTCGTTCCCCGGGGGGGCCAAGGAATCGGAGATCAGACCGAAAAGAAAAGAAAGAAAAGAAAAAGAAGAAAAAAAAAAAGGCCCAAACAAAGCCGGGCAAGCGGAAGCGAGCCGTCCGGAATACTGAGAGGAGCAGCAGATTACGGTCGGGCTGCAACGAAAAAAAACCCGCTCTCCCAATTCGGTCTGCCATCCGGAGGGGGAGGTGGGAGGCCCCCATCGACGTTCTGCTTTGACAGGAAAAAGGGTCCTGCGGCCATCAAAGCGTTGCAAGCAAGAGGCACCACCATGCGCGCGGCTCACACGCACGCAAAAACACCCTTCGTTGCGTCTCCCCTGATTCCAAGGGCCGTTTTCCGTCCCTCTCCATTTCCCCCTGCGGTCGTGCGTACATCATCCCAGAGGCCGGGAGAAGGGGCAGTGTGTTGCTGCTGTTGCTGCTACTGCTGCTGCTGCTCTCTCGTGCTTCTTTTCCTTTTCTCGGTAGTTGCCAGACCTCTTTTACCCCCCCTTGCAGATTCAACGGTCTCAAGGTCGTTTTTTCCCCCCGGCGCAAAGGTGCATGCGAATGTGATCAAGTGATGATGGGCCTGTAAACTCTCTTTTGGCGAGGCTGGCTGGCGAGCTCCCTCCCTTCAGGCTCCCGACATGGGATGAAAGAGGGGGAACGAGGTTTCATATGCTTCGAATATTGCACCCATGGGGACGCGGAGCCAACTGCGATTGCGAAGCGTCGCCATTGAGGGGAGAAAGAGAGAGAGAGAGAGAGAGGAGGGGAGGTGGTTCAGAAAGAATGCCTGTCATGAATCCATCATCCATTCCTCTCTCCTCGCTGACGGCCTCAGCACCACTGACGATGTGCACGGCGGGTTGCAGCGCGGCAATCGTACCCCTGGGTGGCCTTCCAGTGGATGGTTGCAAGCCAAGTTCGATGCCCCCGAGACGAGGTTGCTTGCTGGTTTGCGAAAGCGGAACAATATTTAGCAGAACAGGAGGAATGCCCTCTGCGCACATGTCGTTGCAGGATGCACACCCCCCAGTCTTGTCCTCCTCCTCCCCTGTCCCTTGCCCGGCTTTTACCGTCGTCACGAGCGCACTCTGAGATCGGCGGCCTGGGCGCTGGCACCTGGCATCGCGCATGAGCGGTGGCCCTCGTCAGCTGCCGAGGTTTATGTTGCTTTAAGCAGTCTGACATGCATGGGACGCCGGTGGCCTCGCTGTGTGGCCCGTTACCGGGAGATAAGGGGGAGGAGGGGGGGAAATGGGATCTCGATGAGAAAAACGATGCCGTTGTTACGGGGTAAAATTGTTGAGGAAAGTAAAAAAATAAAAAATAAAAATAAATAAATAAATAAATAAAAAAACGATGAAATAAAATGATGAAATCATATACTAGGAGAAAAACAATCCTGCATTGCCCAAGTTCGGATTGCCATATAGTCTGCAGCGCGCATTGCTTCTGAAAATCCGATGTCGGGCCACACATACAAATGGGCGATAGGCGCAAGGACGGTTCAGTGGTCGTGACGTAGCTTCACACAGGGCCCAAGCTCTCACGGACTCGAGCTCAATTCGGCAATGGTCAGCTGCCTTGCGCCGCCAAATGAAGCGTCGGTATCTCCGGCAGGCCGTGGCGGAGGGCCACATGAGCTACTTGTTCGAAACTACCCCCCCAGCCGCAGTATCGAGATGCTTGGTGAATAGCCGGTGGTTTCTACACGGGTTGCCCGTGGCAAGGCTGTTCGGGGACCATTGCCGACAGAAGGAGGAATAGGAAGGGGGGGGGGGGGGG
>MU844655.1:0-16583 GCA_030867245.1 Colletotrichum eremochloae | reverse complement strand
AGCCTAGTAATTAAGAATAGGTTATAGTTATTTAGGCTATTAGTTTATCTAGCTATAACGTCCTACTATATATTATTATTATAAGTAAAAATCTCCTTTCTACTTAGTATACTAAATCTAGTCTCCTACCTAACTAGGTTATTATAATATTTAAAAATAGATAGATAATAAATAAAAGAGGCCTAAATTAGGTTTAGTACTTTAATTAGTATTTAAAGTTATATATAAAGGGGAAATATTACCTCCTTATTATTAATAGATATAAAAGTTACTACTCTATAGTCTTTAAGCTATTTTATAAGTTAAATAATATTATTACCCTTTATATACTACCTTATTCTTTTTATCTACTTTAGCCTTTAGATATAAAGTATTTTAGGCCTTTAAAGATTATATATAGTTAAGAAATTAAGGATAAGATATAATAGGGTAATATTTATATTATAAAGGATAACTTCTTTTTAGTATTTTATAACGCCTTCTAGTAAGCTATTATAAAAAAAAATATCTAAGGGGGTTTTAGAGGAGTAAGGCTTATCCCTCTAAGTATAGAAAATATACTATCTAAGCTAAATATAAAGTTATATACTCCTTTACCTTTAGGTTCCCTCCTAATAATACTAGTAGCTTAGACTTCCTAGATACTATATACTACTATAAAGTTAAGTTCTTAAGGAATACTACTTAAGGATTAGTTCCTTAATTATTTAAATAGCTCCCTAATATATAAATATATAGCTACTAAGTATATTCTAAAAGGAGTATTAGGATTTACCTATAAGAATATAATATTAAAAGCTAAGATTAAAGCCCTTTAAGAGGAGAATACTATACTTAACTAACGTAAAAGGGCTAAGAAAACTTACTTTAGGTAAGGAGGAAGTCTTACTATAGCTAAGGCCTAGGATATTAAGTTATAGAGAGAGGTAACAGCCTAAGTATAAGAGGAAATACGTTAGAGTAGTAGTTATAAGCTAAGGATAAAAATAGGTTAAAGGAGGTATAGTATCTATAAAAATACTAAATATAATATATAAATATATAATTTTAATAAAGAAATATCTAAAAAAGAGGATTCTAAGTAGTTTAAATTAATTTAGTCTTTTTATTATTACTTAAGGGTTATATTTATAATATAGTAGTAGTTTAGTATCTTACTTACTTATCTATCTTACTTACTTATTATATATGTTATAGATTTTTTAATTTAGTTATAAAGTTATACTATATATATATTATTATAATAAGGGGTTATATTATAAGATAATATTAGGTAGTAAGGTTTATAGTAAGTATACTTATTTAGGTTATTCTTATAATATAATATAAGATATAATCTATTCTTATAGGTTTCTTTTCCTTATATATAATACTAGTATTTTTTTCTAATATTATATAGTTAATTATTTACTAGATAAGGTAAGTTATTTAGATTATAAAGAGTAGTCTAAAGAGGTAGTTCTTTATTAAAGAGTAGCTATACTAAGAAAGGCTTAGGTAGAGTTAGATACGTTATTAGCTAAGCTAAGTCGTATTTATTTAGCTAAGTAGATAGTTTTTAAGAAGGGTAATACTATATTATCCTTTATTAATAGTAAAGAACCTATAGAATAGGCTTCTATAGTTTAAGAGGTTTAGTCTATAGGTAGTTTTAGGGTAGTTAACTTATTAAGGGTAGTTCCTAATTTTAACCCTAATAATCCCTTTTAGTATTCTTTTAACGTTAGGGACTTAACTATAGGGCTAGGCCTATCTAAGTCTATAAGTTATAATAGTCCTAAAGGAGTTACTAAGAGTATTAGAGGTTCTTAACTAGTTCTTATAAGTCTTCTTTATATTTATAACCTTTCTACTTAATAAGGTGTTCTTCTTAACTATTTTCTATTTAGTAGTTAATAATTTATTTAACTTTATATTTTAGTTTATTTAGTTTAATAATAATATAGTTATTAGTATTTAATCCTTATAGTATTAGTTTAAGTAATAAGATATAAAAGACTAGGTATATCTTTATTATATCTAATAAGTTAAGTTTAAAGTTAATATCTAAAACTTTTTTAAGGATTTTAAATAGTCTAAGTTTCTTATAGTTAAGTTTATTACTTAGTTATATTATTTTAATATTTTATTATAGTAGGTATATATTATCCCCCTCTTTAAAGGTTAGTCTCTTAATCCTTACTTAGTTAGTATATTTCCTTATTTATTACTTAATAAATTTTAGATCTAAAGAAGCTTTACTTTAGATTTCTTAAAGTTTGTTAATATCTACTATAGCTTTTAGGGCCTATAGTCCTTATTAAGGTTCTCTATATATAGTTAGTTAGTATCTAAAGTTAAGGAAAAATAGGGAATTCTATATACTTTCTCTAGTAGTATTATTATAGGTAAATTAGGCTATTAGTAGTAGTAATACCTAATTATTTTAGTTATAGTTAATATAATACCTAAAATACTACTTAAGTATTTAGTTAATTTATTTTATTTATCTATTAGTTTATAGGTAGAAAGAGGTTAATAGTTTATAATCTACTCTAAGTTATAAAATTAGGGATTTCTAAAACTTAGATATAAATAGCTTATCTCTATCTAATATAATTTCTTTAGGTAGTCTATAGTTACTAATAATATACTTTAAGAAGGTATATATTAGTTCTTCTATATTACTAAATTCTAGATATAAAATAAAGTATATATACTTAGTAAGTTAGTCTATAATAACTAAGATACTATTATAGTATATCTTTATAAGTAGTTTTCTTAACTTTAGTAGTTTAATAATAAAGTCTAAAGAGATTAAATACTATACTTCTAGTAGTACTAGTAATAGTTAAATATACCTATATAGCTTATAAGGACTATTCTTACTCTTCTTATATATATTATAGTCCTTAATTACTAAAGCTACTTCTTTTTATATAACTTATATATTATAATATTATCTAATTTATTTAAATATTTTTATAACTCCTTAGTATCTATATCTCTTAGTACTATATATCTTATAGATCTATTTTAGTATTATCTTATTAATTAAGTTAGGATAAGTATACGTACTAATTATAATAAGTTTCTATACTAGTATAAGGTTTCTAGTATTATTATCCTTAAGGATAATATAAGTCTCTTTTAGTACTCTAACCTTAAAATCTATTTTTTAGCTAAAGGTGTTAGCCTTTTTATTCTCTATTCCTTTATAGTAAATAATTTTAAAGTTAAATTCTAATAGAAGCTCTAACTATTTAATTTATCTCTTATTAAGAACTTTTAAGGTAGTAAAGTATATAAGGTTCTTATAGTCTAAGTATATAAGTACTTAGTACTTAGTTCCTAAAAGTTAAGGTCTTTATTCTTAAAATATATAGATTATTACTATAAGTTCTTTATTATAAATTTAGTAGTTTAATTCTAGTCCTAAAAATACCTTAGAGAAGAATATATAAGGGTATAGTCTCTTATATTTATCTTATTATCTAAGTTATCTACCTATAGTAAAGTTAGAGATATTAGCTTCTACTTTAAATTATTTATTTAGGTTAGGTA
This sequence comes from Colletotrichum eremochloae, assembly GCA_030867245.1. Classification (NCBI taxonomy): domain Eukaryota; kingdom Fungi; phylum Ascomycota; class Sordariomycetes; order Glomerellales; family Glomerellaceae; genus Colletotrichum; species Colletotrichum eremochloae. The sequence continues at coordinate 13,040 of MU844655.1, read as the reverse complement.
TCTTAAGGACTAGTTCTAAGGTAATAATTTCCTTAATCTTATTAAATACTTCTTAGTATAGTTAAGTCTATTTAAATTTAGTATTATTCCTAGTAAGTTATTATATTAGTTATATAATATTACTAAAATTCTTTATAAATTTCTAATAAAAGTTAATATATCTATTAAAAGACTAAATATCCTTAACGTCTTAGGGGGTAGGCTATTCTTTAACTATAGCTACTTTACTAGCTTATATATTAATACTTCTTAGTATAATAGTAAATCTAAGGTAGTTAACTTATTATTTATAAAATTTACTTTTTTCTAGTTTAACTAAGAGTTTTACTTCTTAGAGTTTCTAAAGTACTTAGTATATATATTCCTTATGTTTATTAAGTATTCTAAAAAATATTAGGATATTATTAAGGTAGTAAATAATAAAGATATCTAGTTTCTTATAAAGTATATAGTTAATTATAGTCTAAAACGTTACTAGTATATTAGTAAGTCTAAATAGTATAATAAGTATTTTAAAAAGTCCTTATTAAGTTTTAAATACTATTTTCTATTTATCTCCCTCCTTAATATATATAAGATTATAGGCTCCCTTAAGGTTAAGTATAGTAAACTAATTTACTTTATAGAGTAGGTTCTAAAGTTCTAAAATAAATAGTAATAAGTAACTATTTTTCTTAGTAATCTTATTAAGCTTATAGTAGTTAATATATAGTTATAGTTTTCTATTCTTCTTAGGTATAAATAGGATTAGATACCCTACTAGTAATTCTAATAGTCTAATATATCTTTTCTTAAGATTTTTATTTAGCTATTTATTAAGTATTTCTCTTTCTATTAGGTTTAGTCTATAGATAGGTTTAAGCTTTAGGTGTTTTCCTTCTAGGAGTTAGATCTTATAGTTATATAGTCTATACTTTAGTAGTCTTATTTCTAGTTCTTTAGTAAATAGTTTTATATATTATTAATATTTAAGAGGTATTATATTAAGATAGTCTTCTTCTAAATTATTATTCTCTTACCCTTTTAGTATATACTATTATTATATTATTTATTATATAGTTACTATAGATATAAGTTGCTAGTCTCTTATAGGCTTAATCCTTTTAATATAGGTAATATATTATATTAGTTACTTAGGCTTACTTAAGGGTTATAGTATATAATACATCCTTATAGTTAAGTCTCTCTACTAGAGTTAGCCTGTTCTTTAGTTTATATTAGGGTTATATTATTATAGCTATAGTATCCCTAATATTATATTTATATCTCCTATTACTATTATATTAAAAACTAGTTACTAGTATTAGCCTTAGATAACTATAGGGAGGGGTATAGTCTCCTTATTAATAGTTCTTTTACTATATATAACTACTTCTCTTTTAATAGTTTATAGGTAGTATAACTATTCTTTCTTTTACTATAATATCTTTTATTAATTTATTAATTATAGTAATATTAGGTTAATATAAGCTCTACTATTAATTATAGCTCTAGTAGGTTATCTATTAATAGTAATATTATAAATAAGATATACTTTATCTTTTATACTTATTATATATAAGGACTTTATGTCTTATCTTACCTCTTATAGTTACTTTATAGTTAGTATTCCTTATATTTTAGCTTAACTTAGGAAGCCCTTACTTCCTTAATTTCTTTTTACTATACTTATACTTTTCCTTTATAGTAGTATTTATACTTATTATATAGGTAGTTTAATTAGTATCTTTTACTACTACTATATAAGAGTAGGTATTTTAGGTTAGGTTATAAATAGAGCTATTATTTATAGTAGCTTTCTACTATCTAGGTATATAAGTTATAATCTATATATATACTTATTACGACCTAATAAGTTATAGGTAATAACAGCCCTACTAGGGACCTAGAAGTACAGGCGGTACAGCCTTTATATAGAAAGACAGCTAATAGGGAGGAAACCTAACAAATAACTCCCTAAAATAAAAGAACTATAGATAAGTCATATATAGATAAGATAAGGTAATTACTCTATAAGACCTACTAAGTAATTACTAAGATCTACTAAGTAATTACTAGGGAATAAGAAGTAATTATAGTTAAGAGACTAATAGGACTAAAGGATTAAGAGTAAAGTAAAGATATTAGGACTTATATATAAGATAAACTAAGTCTAAGACTTAGGATAGACTTCTATAGCTCTTTAGTAATTAACTTATAATATATTTTCTAAATACCTTTTAGACTTAACCTTATAATTTATATCTTAATTAAGCTATATAAGCTACCCCTTTAACCTATTAACTACCTAACTAATTACTAAGTAATTAATAGACTAGTAAGCTAATATTACTATTAAATAAGTATTAACTTTAGCTATACTTATAGTAGAAACCTACTATTAGGAATCCTAATTATAATACTTTAATTACTCCTATTAAGTAAGTTAACCTTAATACTTACCTAATAGTAAAATAATAATATCTACTACTAATAATTCTCTAACGTCCTTAAAGGGTAAGACCTCTATATTAACCCTAAGCTAGAGCCTAGCCTAAGAACTTACCTAGGCTAAAGATATTAACATAATAGGCTATACCTTACCTAACCTTAAGCTAAATAATAATAGAGATATTACCTTAACTAAAGAAGCTTACTAGAAGCTTTATAACTCTATAGTAAAACTTAAAAAGAATAAGGGCTATCTAGCTACTATATAGTAAAAGAATAATAATAATATAGCCTAGATATAGGCTATTATTAATAACACCCTTACTAAATTAGAAGCTAAAAATAATAAAGCTATCTAACTTAAATATAATATTAAGACCCTCTAAAGAGCAGCTAGTATTATTATAACTCCTATAGAAGGATAAGATAAGCTTAAACTTAACTCCCCTAAAACCTATAATAGTACTAATAGATAACTAAAGAAATTTCTAATTTAAGTATATACCTATTAGACCTTTTATACTACTAACTTTTATAATAAGACTAAGAGAGTTATTTATACTAAAACATTCCTATAAGGAAAGGCCCTCTTATAGTTTAAACCCTTCTAAAAGGAATTCCTAATAAATAATAGTAATCTTAAAGTATATTCTTATAAAACCTAGTTAATCTCTAGGAGTATAATAGGATTTAAATATACTCTAAAGTTACTATTCTAAGACCTAAATAAAAAATAGTAAGCTAAATAAGACCTTACTAATCTATAATAAACTAAGGTAGTATTATACTATATAGTAGAATTTAGACGCCTAGTAGCTAGACTTAATATTACTAATAAATCCTTAATCTTTATATTCTACTTAGGACTTAAGGAAGACGTTAAAGATAAGCTAGCTAAAATTATAAATACTCCTAAAGACTTCCTCTTATACGTTAAACTTACTATTAAGATTAATACTTAACTTTTTAAGTAAAAGAAAGAATAAGGAGAAAATTAAAGACTAATTACTAATACTAGTAAGTAATATAACTAAAGACCTTAACTAAGTAAGCTATACTAGTAGAGTAAGAATTAGTAACCTTACTATAACATACTTAGTACTTCTTATAGATAATATATAGGACTAATAGATATTAGTATAGCCTAAAAATAAAATAACTAACCTCTATAAGATAATTCTAAGGTTAAATACTATAACTATAAAAAAATAGGATACTACGTAAGGGACTATAAGTAGCCTAAAAGACTATAGAATAAGTTAGTCCTAAAGTATACTAAGAAAGCTAATATAGCTACTAAAGAAGTATTATACTAATAACTTATATAGACAGCCTATTATAATAATAAGTACTCTATCTATTAAGATAGTAAAGAATAAGCTAGATAATACCTAGTAAAACTAAGAAATATAGCTATAATAAGGAAGATTATAGTAGAATAAACCTAAAGTAAGGAAGAAAAGAACAAACATATTATTAAGACTCTTACTAAAGTATATAATATAATACTAGTAAAACCTCTAGACGCCTACGCTATAAGAAAACTTAATATAATTAAAGAACGCCTAGTATAATAGATAGACGCTAGGGGTAGTACTATAAAATAAGTATAACTAAATAAAGAACTCCTAACCCCTAACGTTAGGATTATTACTATAGCTAGAAAAAAGAAGCTAATAGGAAGAGAAACTAAAGAAGCTATTAATAAAGGAATTAGGAATAGGGATATTACTACTATAAAAGAAGACCCCTATAAATTACTAATAGCTATAAAACCTAAATATATACTTTACCTTAGTAAGGTTATAAACTAAGTATTAAATAAATATAATAAATAAGTACTATAAAACTTATACTAGACTTTATAAAACCTAAGATAATATAAGAAAACTATATAATAGTAAATTAAAGTAAGGAAGTAGAATTAAGGAAAATAGGTACTACTAATTTAAGCCTACTTATAACTCTATATAACGCTTAGAAACTAAGAACTTATTAGTTATAAGCTGCTAGATATAGAGGACGCCTTAGAACTTACTAAGGCTATTTAAGCTAAAGACGTCTAAAACATACCTACTTAAACTACTACTATAGCTAGAAAATAACAACTTAATTAAGAACGTATTTTAGAATAATAAAATTAATAACTTATTATAAAACTAAGCTATATAGTAGATACTATACGTATAAAACTTAACTAGCTATATATAGTAGACACCCTAAAAGTTGTTTAGGAATAATTATAATTATATATCTAAGCTAAGGGAAGTTACCTAAAGTAACTATAACTAAAATAAGATATTAAAAAAATTATCTTTAAGACTATAAAATTAGGCACCCTACCTATAAAAATAGTTATAATAGGAAAGAAAGGAAAAACCTACTTCCTACTACTATAACTTACTATTTAAGAACTAACCCCTAAGGATACTATTAAAGTATAGGGGACTAACTTAGAAGAATTAGATAATAAACCCTTATTAGATAAATTTATCCTACCTAGTAAGATAGAATAAAGAGCTACTAAATAACTAATAGAACTTAGTTAGTCTAAACCTATAGGATCCTAAAACTAGAAGATAAAAGAATAGATATATAACGTTCTACCTTTATTATTACTAATTAAAAGCACCCTAGGATATAACTTAGATAAACCTCTTATAACCTAAACCTATATAGATTTTATAGATAACCCTTTAGTATAATAAGGAAAAGCTACTAAGTATAACTACTATAAAATTAAGAAAGATATAAATAAATAAGAACTTATTTTCTATAGGATATAAGACGTAGATATTAAAGGTATACCTATAGTATTATATAATAAAGAACCTATATTTAGAGACTATAAGTACCTAGACCTAAAACACCTACTATACTATAAGGTATTCTAAGCTAATTATATTTATAATAAATACCTAAGATATAAAGGAGAGAAAGGAGTTTACACCTTCTACCCCTAAAGACCTTATAGTAAAATATTACCTAAGTACTAAACTAATAAAGACCTCTATACTTAGAAGCTTAAGGAATATAAAAGATAAAGTCTATATATAGAACTAAGCCTTAAACACCTTATACCCTATATAAATAGTATTATTAGGTACTAGTTAGACTATATATATAATAAGTATAGGTACTACTATATAGAAAAAGTAAGAGTATAGAGACTTTAGAAGGAGAAGGCTAGACCTTCTTAAGAAGAGTTAAAAAATAAAGTATATTACTTATAAAAGGACTATAGATAATAAAGGGCTAAAAGTCTTTATATACTACTATAATAGATAATAATACGTATTTACTACTAATAGTCCTTATTAATAGATAGCCTATATAAGTTATAGTTAATAGTAAAGTATAAGTAAACCTAATATTACTATAGCTAGTAAATTAATAAAAGATATAGTAGTAATATAAGGAATAACTATATAAGTTATAAACTATTAAAGGGGAAGTAGTTATATATAGTAGAGGAGCTATTAATATAAAGACTATATAACTCTATATTACTTTAGGAAACTATTATAAATAATTAGTCCTTAATATTATAGATATTAGATAACTTAATGTTATCCTTAGGATTCTATAGTTATAAAAGAATAACCCTAATATAGACTAGAGAATAGGCTAACTCTAGTAGAGAGATTTAGCTATAAGGTAGCGTTACTTATTATAACCCCTAAGTAAACTTAAGCGACTAGGAAGATATATTATATATATTAGAAGGATTAAGCCTATATAAGACTAGCGCCTTATATCTATAATAACTATTAGAAATATAATATAGAATAAAAAGGATTTATAAGAGGACTATCTTAATATAGTACCCCTAAAATACTATAAGTATATAAAACTATTTACTAAAGAATTAGAAATAGGATTACCTAAATATAAACTATATAATTATAAGATCTAAATTATTAAAGGAAAATACCTAAAACTTAAACCTATCTATAAATTAAACCCTATAGAATAAGAAGTACTTACCAAATAGCTAGATAAGAACCTTAAGAAAGGATATATTAAACTATTAGAATTACCTATAGGATATCTAATCCTATTTATACCTAAGAAGAATAGGAAACTATAACTATATGTTAACTACTAAAAACTTAACGATATTATAAAGAAAAATAGCTACCTACTACCTCTTATTTTAAAACTATAAGACCTATTATATAGAGCTAAATAGTTTATAGCCCTAAACCTTAAAGGAGCCTATAACCTTATTAGAATTAAAGAAGGAGATAAATAGAAGACTATATTTAGGATATAATAAGGCTTATTTAAAACACTTATTATGCCTTTTAGACTTACTAATATACTAGTAATATTCTAAACTATAATTAACTATATACTCTATAAGAAGCTTAATATTTTTATTATCTATTATCTTAATAATATCCTTATCTTCTTTAAAAACCTTAAAGAATATAAGGAATATATATATTAGGTACTTACTAAACTTTAAGAAGCTAAGCTCCTAGTAGAACTAAATAAAAGTAAATTTTACACTTAGAAAGTTAACTACCTTAGATTTACTATTATACCTAAAGAAATCTATATATAAGATAAGAAGATATAAGCCGTTAAGGAATAGCTAACCCTAGTAACTATTAAGGACGTCTAATCTTTCTTAGGATTTATTAACTTCTACTAATAATTCCTTAAAAGATATACTAATATAATCTAGCTAATATAGAAACTTATATATAAGGATACTAAGTTTAAGTAGATAAAAGAATATAAAGAATCCTTTAACTACGTTAAAGGACTTATTACCTTAGAATTAGTTATATAAATACCTAACCTAGATAAACTATTTAAAGTTAAGACTAACGCCTTAGACTTTACTATAGGTAGATAATTAGGATAATAAGATAAAGAAGGAAAACTATACCCCTATATATTCTTCTTAAAAGTATTTTACAGACTTAAGTTAAACTACTAAATCTATAATAAAGAACTTATAGTAATTATTTAAGTATTCTAAGAATAGAGACTATATCTATTAGGAATAAAGCATAAAGTTATTATTTATATAGACTATAAGAACCTTACTTACTTTATAACCTCTAAAGTTCTAAATAAATAATAAATCTAATAAGTAGAATTCCTATCTAAATTTTACTTTAAAATTATCTATTATAAAGAAATAAAAAATAGAAGAGCTAATACTCTTAGTAGAAGACTAGACTATAAAGCCTTAGTACTAAAGAAACATATATTATACTTAAGGAAGATAATAATAGAAACCTTATACTAGTATAAAGACTTATTATAATTAGTATATATATTTATCCTAACTTAATTAATAAGATAACACTAAAATAGATCTATAAGATATATAGTACTAAAGGATATAAATACTAAGGTGTTACTAAGATATTTAAAAGAATCTAATAATACTATAATATATAAGTTATATAGTAAGAAGTAGCTTTAGTAATTAAGGACTATAATATATATAAGAAGAGTAAAAACAGTCCTTATAAGCTATATAGGTATATTTAACTATTACTAGTACTACCTAAAGCCTAATACTTAATCTCTTTAGACTTTATTATTAAGCTACTAAAGTTAAGAGAACTACTTATAAAGATATACTATAATAGTATTTTAGTTATTATTAACTAACTAATAAAGTATATATACTTTATCTTATATAAGGAAGTAAGTAATACTAAAGAACCTATATATACCTTCCTTAAGTATATTATTAGTAACTATAGACTACTAAAAGAAATTATATTAGATAGAGATAAACTATTTATATCTAAGTTCTAAAAATCCCTAATTTTATAACTTAGAGTAAATTACAAACTATTAACTACTTTTTATTTACAGACTAATAGATAAACAGAACAAATTAATTAGATACTTAAGTAGTACCTATAATACTATATTAACTATAACTAAGATAACTAAGTATTACTATTACTAATAGTATAATTTATATATAATAGTACTACTAAAGAAAGTATAAGAAATTCCTTATTCTACCTTAACTATAGATTTAAACTAACTATATATAGAGAACCTTAATAAGGACTATAGGCCCTAAAAGCCGTAATAGATATTAATAAACTTTAAGAAATCTAAAGTAAGGCCTCTTTAGACCTTAAATTTATTAGGTAATAAATAATAAAATACGCTAACTAAGAAAGGATTAAGGGACTAACCTTTAAAAAGGGGGATAACATATACCTACTACGCTAAAATATTAAAATAACATAACTAAGTAACAAACTAAATTATAAAAAACTTAGACCTTTTAAAATTCTTAAGAAAGTCTTAAATATTAATTTTAAACTTAACCTACTAGACATAATAAGAATACACCTAGTCTTTTATATCTTACTACTTAAACTAGTACTATAAGGATTAAATACTAATAATTATATAATTATAGAATCTAACAAACTAAAATATAAAGTTAAATAAATTATTAACTATATTAACTACTATAATAATAATAAAACATAATACCTAGTAAAATAGAAAGGATATAAATATAAGGATAATATATAGGAACTAATAAGAAACCTAAGTTATATATAAGGAATACTTAAATACTACTAGATATAATAGTATAAATAAAACCTATTAATTATAGACTCCTATAACCTATAGACTTAGCTAGGCCTAGTCCTATAGATAAGTCCTTAATGTTAAAGGACTACTAGAAGGGATTATTAGGATTAAAATTAGGAATAACCCCTAATAAATCTATAGCCCTAAAACTACCTATAAATTAGACTTCCTATACTATAGAAGACTCTATAATAGACTCTTCCCTATTAATAAAGGATAATATAGTATTACCCTTCTTAAAAACTATCTACTTAGCTAAATAAATATAACTTAGCTTAACTAATAATATATCTAACTCTACCTAAGCTTTTCTTAGTATAGCTACTTTTTAATAAAGAATTACTTCTTTAGACTACTCTTTATAATCTAAACGACTTACCTTATCTAGTAAGTAATTAACTATACTATATTAGAAAGAAACACCTATACTATATAGGAAATAAGAAAACTTATAAGAATAAATAGTATCCTATATTATATTATAAGAGTAACCTAGATAAGTATACTTACTATAAACCTTACTACCTAATATTATTTTATAACGTAACCCCTTATTATAATAGTATATATATAATATAACTTTATAGCTAAACTAAAAGATTTATAAGGTATAGTACTTATAATAAAAGGTAAAGGATACTTATTTTAGTTAAGAATCTAATATAGTATTAGTAAAGATAAAGAAAGGAGAATATAACTAGAAGTAACCTAAGATATATAACTTACTTATTTAGTCTTAAGGATAAGACTTTAAGAGGGGAGACCTAATATTATAACCTAATAAGTTATAAGTAATAACAGCCCTACTAGGGACCTAAAAGTATAGGTAGTACAGCCTTTATATAAAAAGACAGCTAATAGGGAGGAAACCTAATAAATAACTCCCTAGAATAGAAGAACTATAGATAAGTTACGTATAGATAAGATAAGGTAATTACTCTATAGGACCTACTAAGTAATCACTAGGGAATAAAAAGTAATTATAGTTAAGGGACTAATAGGACTAAGGGATTAAGAGTAAAGTAAAGGTATTAAGACTTATATATAGGATAAACTAAGTCTAAGACTTAGGATAGACTTCTATAGCTCTTTAGTAATTAACTTATAATATATTCTCTAAATACTTTTTAGACCTAACTTTATGATTTATATCTTAATTAAGCTATATAAGCTACCCTTTTAACTTCTTAACTACCTAACTAATTACTAAGTAATTAACAGACTAGTAAGCTAATATTACTATTAAATAAGTATTAACCTTAGCTATACTTATAGTAGAAACCTACTGTTAGGAATCCTAATTATAATAATACTATATAGGGGGTACTAAGGGGTAATTCTTTATAAGAAGAATATATGTTTTTCCTTATTTACTAGGTATACTAAGTACTTATTATAAATATAGTTAGCCTAGAAGATTATATAATAGTATAGGTTTATAATATAGAGTAGTTTATAATCTCTAAAAACTAGTTCTTCTTATACTAAGACTATAGGTTAGTTTTTAATATCTATATCTTCTATTCTATAGAAGTAAATAATTTAGTTATTATTATTTCTTTATATTAAAGGTTATTCTTTAAGGTACTTTTATTCCCTTTTTCTAAGTTTAGGGGTATTATTATATATCTTATATTTATCTAGTAAGTCCTAAGGTACTAGTATAGAGTTTTAGTAGGCCTACTACTAGATATACTAGGATTTCTTACTAGTCTGTCTGTTTATAGGGGTTATTTCTCTCTTTAGTTCTACTAGTTATTCTACTACTAATTACTTAATTTTATTTTAGGGTGTAAAATTATCTACTAAGGGTTCTAAGTTAGAGGTGTTATAGATATCTAAGGATATTCTTAGGTATTTAATTATGTCTTAGGGGGTGTATTCTTAGTATTAGAGCCTTAGGGGTGTAAACTATAGCTATTTAGGTCTCTTCCCTTTTCTTACTATTATAATAGTCTTATACTATGTAATTTCCTAGGTAGGCTTTAGTCCTTCTTATACTTCTAATTAAAGTCCTTAAGTAAGTTCTAAGACGTTAAGGGGGTCTATAGGCTTTTCCTCTTATCTATACTACTATTTAAGTACTTAATAGAGCTATAGGTAGCTCTATATTAGTTACTTTAGGTTCCCTTAGTCCTTTTTTCTTTATTTAAGTAATTACTATATATTATCTAACTTATATTATAGGTAGTATATAGTCTTATTTATATTCTATATTACTAGTTTATTATACTTACTTAGGGTTTATATAATTAACTTACTAGTATAAAAGATTAGTTACTTATAAGTAATTATAATAATTTTTATAGGTTATATCTTAAGTTTTATAGATTTAAATATTATATTCTTAATATCCTACTTAAGCTATAGTTACTTTTAGTAGTTACTTTAGGCCTAGATATATTCTTTTAGTTATTTAGTAATAATATCTAGGGTGTCTTTTATATACGGCTTATTAAGTTATTTTTATATAGCGTCTTAGGCCTAAATAAGTTTTATAATAAGTTATTAGTTTTATTATTTAGAGGCTTATTCTTACTAAGGTTACTACTTTTTAGTAATTATAATAGTTTTTTCTTTTAGTTCTTTAGGGTACTATCTAGCCTATTCCTTACTATCCTAATAGATAGTATATTTATTATTATAACAGGTAGTCTATAAGAGTAATCTATAGGGAATTTCTTTATAGGCTATATTAGCTTTTTTTATCCCTTTAGGTAAGGCCTTATATTATAAGTATTTAGGTTATTAGTAGTCTTATATATAGTATCTTATCTTTTTATAGTTATAGTATTTAACTATTTTAATATCTTATAGGGCCTTATTATTTTATTTCTAAGTAATACTTACGTCTATTAGTCCTATATATTATCTATAGGAGGTATTAGGTATATTATAATATAGTTATTAGTTCTTATTTTACTAGTATAGTCTAGTTAGTTATAGTCTTTAGTTATATTATTTACTAGTATTAGTAGTTAGTCTTTAGTTTTCTCCTTATTTCTTCCTTTACTTAAATAGTTAAGTATTAATTTTAATAGTAAGTTTAACATATAAGAGGAAATCCTTAGGAGTATTTATAATTTTAGCTAGTTTATCCTTAATATCTTCCTTAAGTCTAAAGTAAAATATAAAGATTAAGGATTTATTAGTAATATTAAGTCTAGCTACTAAGTGTCTAAATTCTACTATATAGTAAGATACTACTTTAGTTTATTATAGATTAGTAAGATCTTACTTAGCTTATTATTTCTTATTTAGGTCTTAGAATAATAACTTTAGGGTATACTTAAAGCCTATTATACTTCTAAAGATTAACTAAGTCTCTCTTAAATATAGTTTAATAGTTCTATTATATATAAGGAACTCTTCTAGGAATAGTTTAAACTAGGTAAGTACCTTCCCTTATAGGAAAGTTCCTATATAGATTACTTATTTAATTTTATTCCTAAAATTAGTAGTAACGTATATAATAAGTAAGTAAGACAAATAAGTAAGTAAGATAGGAAACTATAAACCTACTACCTATATTATTTTAACACGTCTTCTAACTACTATACTAATATCTATATAAAATAACAAAGCTTAATTAAATCTTACTATTTAAGCTTTTTAAAATAGCTATATAAAGAGTATTTAAAAGGTAGCTTAGACCTATAGTATTAGTTATATAACGTTAGCTTAATAATTAAAGGGGATAGTATTATAATATAATACTATACCTAACTTATAGAATTTAATATAGCTTAAAGAGGAGAAGCTAGTTAAGTATATTTTTAACCTAAATACCTAATTATTTCCTCTCTAGCTTAGTAGTATTAAAAAAATAGCTAATTAGCTACTTACTAACTATAACATACTACTAGCTAGTAAGTACTAAGCCTTAAACTTTATTAAATAATAACTATAGCTCTAAATACGTTTTTTTTATAGATATAACTATAAGAGAGCTAAATATAAAGATCTTAATATAATAAATATATAGTTTTATCTTATAGTAAATATAATTATAAAAT
>MU844653.1:0-16853 GCA_030867245.1 Colletotrichum eremochloae | reverse complement strand
CGTCCCCCCCCCCCCCCCCCCCCCCCCCCAAAACCTCAACCACGGCTCCTGTCGTTAGCCATGAGGCCGTCCACACTCGAGAGGCTCTCCCCATCTTGAGCTCGGCTCACATCGCCGCCCGCCACCTCGGTCGAATGTTAACTCAATCTCACCCATTTGCCCTGGCATCACTCGTCCATTCATCGTCCGGCCTAAGCTGGAGTCCCGTCCCTTAAGCCATTCCAACACACTGGCCTCGACTCCGTCTCCTATTGGAGAGGGTTAACCTTCTCTCATCGTTCCTTTTAGCCGGGGACCGAACTCTGGGGCAGCCCCCCTTCCCCCACTCCTCCCCCCAAAACACAACATGTTGGGGTAGAAATGAGGAGAGAATCTGGGAGAGATTCTGGGGTTTGCCAAGCAGTTGAATCAACCAGCCGAAAGGGGAAAATGAAAAGATACCTCATCAACACTGAACAGCACCACTCGTCCTACTCCACTGGAGATCTGCTCTTATAAAGAACGAGGGGGCATCCCCTTTCTCCTTCCTTTCTTCTCCGCAGGCTGCCCAGCTTCTTTCTTTCTAGAGATCAAACAGTATATGGACCCTAAGTCCCATCAACTCAACTGAGACAGGTTTTGCGTCTCTCCCGTCGCACGGGCTTCGACGCCATCGACAACCCCCTCAATCCCGTCTAACTAGCCGCATGGCTTCTACCGAAGTCATTGACCCGGAGTTCGTCCGTCCCACGACGGCGACGGGCAAAAAGTCCTTCCAGGAAGTCGAGCGATCCATATCCCACCAAAAGGCCGACCACCAACGTCTCGAAAATGTCGATAATGAATTGTCCAAGTACGTCGGTGACGGCTCCATCACAGTCTCACGGGAAAGGAGCGATGAGCTGCGCAAGATGATCGACCGTCGCATCCTTCTCATCATGATCGGAACCTACTTCCTTCAGGCCATCGACAAGGGCACCATGTCCTTCGCATCCATCATGGGCCTCCAAGAGGACACCAAACTCAAGGGCCAGGAGTTCTCATGGTTGACTACGTGTATCTACATCGCTATTTTGTTCGTCGAGTACCCCCAGAACTATATCATCGCCCGTGTTCCTATCGCAAAGTACCTGAGCTTCTCCATCATCGCATGGGGTACCGTCCTCGCGTGCCACGCCGCTTGCTCCAACTTCACCGGTCTCGTTGTCGTCCGCACTCTCCTCGGTATCTTCGAGTCCGCTTGTCAGCCTGCTTTCGTCATTCTATCCTCTATGTGGTACCGTCGTGAGGAGCAGGCGGCCCGCGTCACCTACTGGTACATGATGAACGGCGCCCAGCAGGTCGTCGGCGGTCTCCTCGCCTACTGCTTCACGCACATCAAGAGCGGCCCGCTGAAGTCCTGGCAGTGGTTATTCCTAGCGTACGGCGTCATCTCCGTCATCTTCGGCGTATTCGTTCTCTTGTGGATGCCCGACTCCCCCATGCGTGCCAAGTGCTACTCAGAGGAGGTGAAACGCGAGCTGGTCGAGCGTGTCCGCGACAACCAAACCGGTATTCAAAACAAGACATTCAAGCGCGATCAGGCCATCGAGGCCCTCAAAGACCCCCAGGTCTGGGGGTACTCCCTCATCGCCCTTTGCACCACTCTGCCCACCTCCGGCCTCGGTGCCTTCGCCAACATTATCATCAAGAGCTTCGGCTTCAACACCCTTGAGGTCCAGTTACTTGCCATGGTTCTCGGTTTCTATATCATCTTTGTCCTCCTTGGATCCGTCTGGTTGGTGAAGAGGTTCAACCAGAACCTCTACGTCATGCTCGGCTTCTGCGCTCCGTAAGTTCAAGCATATTCATCTATGTTTTCCCCAACTGACCAGCCGCTCCTTTAGCTCCATTGTCGGCACTGTTCTACTCATGACGGTCCCCAACGACACCTTCTCCCAGAGGGTCGGTCTTCTCATCTGCTACTACATCACCCTGTCTTTCTGGTCTGCGCAAACACTCGCCTTGTCTCTCATCTCTCGAAACATTGCCGGCCAGACCAAGAAGCAATTTGCTGTCGCCATTAACTTCATCGTATGGGCCGCCGGTAATGCTATCGGCCCCCAGGTCTTCCTCAAGTGGGATGGCCCCCGCTACTTCATCGCCTTCGCCACCCACTTGGGCTGCTACGCGCTGCTTATCGCCGTCATCATTGGCCTCCGCATCTACCTCTACCGCGAAAACAAGAAACGAGACGCCATGGTAGCTGCCGGTGTCGCGGAGGCTTCTCCCGACTACACCGCTCACTCCTTCGAGGATATGACCGACAAGGAAAACCTGTCTTTCCGCTATGTATTTTAGATGAAGTGTGCAAATTGTTATGGACTCTTTCTTATAGTGGCCAATGTGGAAGACTTTATAAAGTCAATATACCCGGCACCTTAGGATTCCTTGCTATATGCTTTGATCCCGCAAAAGTGAAGGCAAGAGACTGCTCTTGCCGGTTCTATATCATTGCACAATGCAACTTTTATTTTGAGATATATTGTTCTGCTTCCTCACAGCTTGACACTCGTAAAGTGATCCGGACGAACGAAAATATTTTCACTACTCACGTTATCACTTGGGTTCTTCCTAGTTGAGTCACAACTGTACAGAACTCTGTCCTTCAGACAAGACCATTGGTGCTTCCAAGATAGAATGAGCGTTGTTTGCGCCGTGAAATTTGATGCGCAACATATATCTGAAACCGATACAGTTGGTTTTGAAGTTGATAGGCCAAAAGACGTGTGGGACAGAAACATGCACATGTCACAACAGTAATAGCAGCATTGAAGAATGTTCATGATTAAATTTGTTCAAATTGTAGACTTGTTACATCTGACCAAAGTACCTTATGATGAAAACCTAATTAAACTAGCAAAAGCGCAACCAGCATATGTAGCTGAGGATATCAAATCTTGCTCATAACACCAGGGTGAATAGCCTCCAACTTTTGCACAAGCTCACTCCAAGCCCTATCCTGCGCCTCTTTGCCCTCTTTACTTCTCACAAATGGAGACGGCTTCGCCACAGCACAATCAGAAACATAATGGCCATGAGACTCAACACCTGCTGATCCAGCATACACCAAGTTTCTGCTGCCATACTCAGTCGTCCGGGCCAGGAAGAGCTTCAAGAGCCACATTTTCCACGAATTAATATCGCGGGCTAGTTCCGAATGACATAAGCCCGGGTTGACGTTGTTGACGGTAACGGGGTATTCTGAAGCGGGGTGTATCTCGGCAAAGCTCCTCACACCAAGCACCTCGAGGAGCTTCGAAAGCGGGTAAAGACTGCCCACATACTGAGAAGAGTTGGAGGCTTTCCCATTGATGGTGTTGAAGATCTCGCCATCGGGTGCATTGCGCTCCTCGAACCTTGTCCAGGCGTGCACCTCCGATGATGTGATTGTGAAGGTGGGCCGAATGTTGAATCTGGCTGCCGTCTCCTTCATCTTGGGCAATACAAGGGCCATAAGGAGGAATGTGGAAACGACGTTGACGGTGATTGTCCCTTCATCCTCCTCCATCTGCTTGAACGTGGAGTGAACCACGCCCGCATTGGCGATAAAGATATCAACACGCTCCAGCCCAGTGCTCAACCGGGAAGCGAACTTTTGTACGCTGGTATACTTGGACATGTCGAGTTCCCAGACCTCGATGACGTCTTTGGCGCAGTTGGTGGTAGCTTCGATGTCCTCCTTAGCGGCACGTCCCTTGTCGAGGCTTCTGACGGCGAGGATCAACTTGCCGGCACCCAGGCGGGCGAAATGCCTCGCAGCCTCCTTGCCGAGACCGACATTACTGCCAGTGACAACAACAGTTTTGCCGGCATACGAACCCGAAGGGTATGGCAGGGTTTTAATAAGCTGGCTGTAAAGGAAACTCATCGTGGTTTCGGGGCTGGATCAGATGCAATTGCGTATATGATGATTGTTGGTCTCAGTAAGAGATACTTGTCGATGAACGTCGAAGTTTTGTGATCAATTGAGTTGGGCGGGCTAAGATAAACTGTAACACATGATGATGTATATATACATATACGCTCCACTCGGAGCAACATCGTCCAAAATCTATGACGGAGTTAAACAGGGATAATTTATTAACCATCGCCGAACGGGCGGATCGGCTCGCGAAGACAAAGTTTACTAACCCCGGTTTTCATAATTCCCACCAGCTCGATACTAAGCGCGGATCCCACCGTTTGTTCGTCAATTAACTTGAATGAACTCGAAGAGGATCTTGAGGATGACCAGGTTTTTTTTTTTTTTTTTTTTTTTTTTTTTCCAAGTATCGCCGTTAGCCTGGGTCGACGACTAGGCAAGTCAAATGAGTGCATATGCGAGGTATTGGCGCTCCTCCACCCGTTCCTTTTTTCATCTTGCCACCAAGTTCATGTGTCTAGTCGTTTCCTTCCGAATTCTATTCAAGGGATATACAAGATTGAGGTGATTGAAGCGATAAACGCGACCAAGCTCTCGCTAGACCTATCCTTTATTTGTGCACTAATTCGTAAAATCTCATTCATCATGACGCTTACAAAACAAGAGTCGCTTGATTGGCCGCTCGTAGCTACCTTCTGGCCATTTCATTGGCTGGATGAGAATGTTGCCATGGCCTCCACCGGACAAAGGAGCCCCCACCGGACATAACGATCCACCGGAGTTTACGGATTTGGGTGTCAAAACATACACCCCTGGGCCGAAATCTTGATGTTATTTTTGCGGTGTCAAGGACTTGACTTGACGGAGCGGACTGGGAATATAGTCCGTTAATTATCCGCACTCGCGATGTGACTCCCGTGCGGTATACCGCAGCCCAAAGGTCCGGCAATGCATCGCTTGAGAGCCGGTTGATGACTCTCACACCTGGTAACATTCTAAGCTCTCACAACGACATACACGGGGTTAACGATCGCCTACACGGGGTTAGCAGTCGAAGGCTCTGAAGAATTAGAGAACAACTTTGACGACTCGTGATTACGATATCTCCAACTACGTCGTTGCAGTTATCTCCCTGTTCCAATGCTTGGTAATGAGCTGGCCCAGTTGTTCGAGAATACTGGTTAAGCCACCGGACTGCTTCCACACATGCAGTTGTGGAGGCGAGAACCAATGGTTAATTTATATAAAGATGCCGTCTACCTGTGTCGTCATGAAATATATTCCCTATCCTCAGCAAACATATTATACATCTCAACGCCGCCACCACTTGATTCTCAGGAAGAATAACCAAACCCAACTTCTTCACGTCTTTGCTTGATACCCAGAATGTCTGCGCCACCTGTCCCCGCGTCTCTTCAAAAGAGCCTTGACGCAACCAAGGTCGAGTATGTCAACCTCGGAACGTCCGGCCTCAAGGTCTCCGTGCCCATCCTGGGTGGCATGTCTCTTGGATCCAGTGAATGGCAAAACTGGGTTCTCGACGAGGAAGAATCTTGTGAGATCCTCAAGGCTGCCTACGACCGCGGCATCAATACCTGGGACACCGCCAACATGTACTCCAACGGCATGAGCGAGAAGGTCATTGGCAAGGCGATCAAAAAGTACAACATTCCCCGCGAGAAGCTCGTTCTCATGACCAAATGTGCCATGCCCGTTGCAGAAGATATCAGCATGTTCGCTCCCATGTACGCTAGGCAAATGGGACAAAGCAAAGACTATGTCAACCAAGGCGGGCTCTCCCGCAAGACCATTTTCAAGGCTGTCGATGACGCCCTCGAGCGTCTGGGAACGACCTACATTGATCTATTTCAGATTCACCGCTTCGATCCAACCACGCCCATCGATGAGACCATGAAAGCCCTCCACGACCTTGTCCAGGCCGGCAAGATCCTCTACATCGGCGCTAGCTCCATGTGGGCGACTCAGTTCGCTCAGATGCAATTCTCTGCTGAGAAAAACGGTTGGACAAAGTTTGTCAGCATGCAGAACTTCTACAACCTCGTCTACCGTGAAGAGGAGCGTGAGATGAACCGCTTCTGCAAGGAGGCGGGCGTTGGCATGATTCCCTGGTCGCCGCTTTTCGGTGGAGCCCTAGCAAGGTCGCTGAAATCGGAGAAGACAAGCGTTCGCTCGCAAGTCAAGAGTGCAATGAACCCTGGTCTTACGGAGGCGGATGAGAACATCATTCGCAGGGTTGAAGAGATAGCCGAGAAGAAGGGATGGAGCATGAGCCATGTTGCGCTTACCTGGATCAGATCTAAGGGCGGCATTCCGATTACAGGGTTTAACTCCATCAAGAGGATCGATGAGGCCGGAGATTTGCGCGGAAAGATGTTGACAGAAGATGAGGTGAAGTACCTAGAGGAGCCTTACATTCCTAAGAATATCGTGGGGCACTTCTAAAGCTGTGTTTTCGTCACACCAAAGTGTGTAACAACTTCAACCATTGTTTATCTGCAGAACAAGTAAAATTAGATTTGTATCTAGATTAGCAATACAATTTTAAAGTACTGCACAGGATACTCTTTTCAAGGATAAGAAAACTGCATTATAGACTGTACATCCAACGTCTTCCTTTTGCGTTTGAGGACTCTCTGGGGAGTGCATCGATAACAAGAAAATAGAATTGGAGACTTATCGCAGATGCGCAGCAGAACTTCAACTTCATTGCAGTCTTCATAGCCGTGACATAACTTATCAAAGAACTGATGAGATGACATTGATTAGAGTTGCGTCTTTTGGACATGTTCACTTGGGCTCAGTAAGGAGAAAAGGGACTGAAAGATGGTGTATATTGCTGGTTCATGCAAAGATTGGAATTGGGACATCTACCTGAAGCCTACGCAAAGAGTGTCCGAGATATCATTCTCTAGTTATAGCAGTCCAGACTCTCTTTCGAACAAGTAAGTAGATTGAGATATGTGAGAAGCGGAGTGATCTAAATGCGACGAATCCAGCACCGCAGATGTAGTTTATATCACATTCAACGCACAAACAGAGTTTGAATCTACCACCCATGCCCCAGGGCCCTTGATCTGTGATTATCCATATATGACTGCCAGCATGGCTACAGCGCGGGAGCAGCTTAGATAGTGAGCCCAATGGACGACTTGAAAGCGATGCTCTGCTTGCCATCACTAACGCCCTAATGAAACGGCTCGCCGGAGCTCCAACAAGGATCAGAATGGAAGACTGCAGGAGCGCCCTAGTTGACCACGAACTTGATGCCCACTGTGGAATCAAACAGTGGGGGCTGGTTAACCTCGTATCTACGACGTGGCCAGTACACTCTTCGATGACTTCTTGGGAAGAGGCTCTTCTTCTACGTGCCGATGATAGTGTGCTCGCCGACGACAGCCACATTACTGGACCGATTACTATTCGCAAACACTACGCCGGCATTGATCCCTGTTGTCACGGGATCATAAGGAGGAACCGTCATCCTCACCGCTACCTTGCCCGTCTCCCCATTGTGCAGTCTCAAGAGTTTTTGCTAGAAAGCCAACCCTGAATGCGCCGAGGCAAGTGGTTTCTTACTCAGGGCAAACGTCCCTTCAAGTAACTAGTACGCATGAGATCATGACATAGCGTAGGTAACTTCTGGTTTTCGATACCTTATTTGACAAGTCTCCCGCGCCGGACAAGCGCGTCGCTTAGGTGAGTGGATGTGATCAGTCACGGCCGTGGAGAGACAAGGAGAAATTCGTGTGAAGAAATTGCTAGTTATAGACTTCATCCATAGCAACCCCTGCTCAAGTAACGTGTCTCGATGTCATAGCCATCTGATACAAAACGGGTGTATAAGCCTGAGGCGATACTCTGAATCTCTCGGGGTGCTCCAACTCCAGTGATCGAGCAGCAGAAACTCAAGAAAGGTTAGATCCGGGTAGCAGTAGAAAGTGCTGTAGGGTCCAGGGTACCCAGGTGGTAACGGCACAGTGCAGGAGGAAAGACGCTAGATTACCAAGAAAAACATCATGTATATATATGTATATATGTAAAAGGAATTCAAGACAGTCGCCTTCCAACCAGTGTTGTTCACAGAAGTAAGCCGAATTCCAGTTTATGCGCAATGTGGTGGTGTTGACATTGTTGGACGAATCACATCTGTTAAAAGGAACACGAAGTTTACATATTTGTTTCAATTATGAATTTCCGTAAATGGATATATAGATAAGGTATCCAACTCGTCACCAATTGTGACTTGGTGCACCCCCCGGCGCCTTGCAACATTCCACGTCAACATTTCGCATTACATTCAAGTGATGCCCAAAAACGGGCTCAAGTACAGATGTGCCTCCAGGCTATTTACCCGGTCTGGCGGGTAATATACTATAAATAAATATGAAAATTGAACAAGGCGTCGGCTTAAACGTTGGAAGCGCGGCGCTCGACATTGTCGACGGTAACCTTGTCCAAGACGCCGTTGCGGGCGACCTGAGAGGCGAAGGTCTCATGGGGCACCCACTTGGCCGAGGTACGGGGGGTAGTCTCCTCCATCATCTTGTCAACCTGCTCCAGAGACAGACCCTTCGTCTCGGGGACCAAGAAGTAGGTGTAGACGAAGGCGCAGGTGCAAAGACCGCCCCAGACAAAGAATACGGAGGACTTGAGATCGCCGCGATCCTCACCGACCATGTAAGGGGTGATGACAGCAATGATGGTGTTCCAGAGCCAGTTGGAGGCGGTGGAGAGGGCCACGCCGCGGGAGCGCATGGGCAGAGGGAAGATCTCACCAATGAGAACCCAGGCACCAGGACCCCAAGTAGAAGCGAAAAAGAAGATGAAGATGGCAATGAATGCGATCTGGGCGTTGACAGCGGAGATGTTGTCGGCCAAGGTCTTGGTGCTGTCGGCAGGGTCGGGGTGGGTGTGGTTGAAACCGACAGTGACACCGACGATGGCAACGATGAACTGGCAGATTAACATACCAGCGGCACCGAAGAGGAGGATAGTGCGGCGACCGAATCTTTCAACTGTCCAAAATGACAGGGGAGTGGAGCAGACGTTGACCAGGGTGAAGATGAGAGACATCAAGAAGGTGTTATCGATGGCGCCAGTGGACTGAAGGAAAGGGGTCGAGTAGTAGAAGATGAAGTTGACACCGGTCCACTGCTGCATCATCTGAAGAGAAGTACCGAGGATTGTCTTGCGCAGGTTGGAGTTGGGCTTGAAAACGGAGCCCTTGAAGCAGTTGGCCCAGCTGCCGAACCAGGTGGTGTTGGGAACGAGCTGGCGTTCATACTCCTCGTTGGCAACGATCTCAGCAAGCTCGACCTGGATGTACTCCGAGTTCTCGGGCTGGCCACGAAGGCGGGCGAGAGAGCGTGCGGCATCGGAAATTCTACCCTTCTTGACGAAGTATCTAGGGGAGTCAGGGAAAAGCATCAGACCACCGCCCAGAATAAGAGCCCAGGGGAACTGGATGGCAATGGGGATGCGGTAGTTTCCAGTGTCGAGGCGGTCCTTGGTAGCGTAGACGACGCAGGCAGCCAGGAGAAGACCGATGGTGATGCAGAACTGGTAACCGGAGACGAGAGCGCCGCGAACCTTCTTGGGAGACTGAGTAGTATGTGCATTAGTGATGATTCTTGCTAATGCCGTGGTTTAAGTGGTGGGATGAATACTCACGATTTCAGACATGTACAGGATGACAACGGCAGACTCGAAACCCACACCGATACCGGCAATGAGGCGACCGGCGACGATAGGACCCAAAGCAGTGTCAGGGCTGGTGACCATCTGGATTACGACACCAACCATGTAGATCAGGCAGCCGAAAATGACAGTCCACTTGCGGCCAATCATGTCGGCCATGTCACCAGCAATAAGGGCGCCAAAGAAGGTACCGCAGGACAGAATAGAGACGATAAGAGACGAGTGGGATTCTCCAATCTTCTCGTGACCTGTGCCCTCGACGGCCTCAATGAAGATTGGGGAGCCCAAGACACCATTGATGTAGCCGGAGTCATAACCGAAGAAAATACCTCCAAAGGAAGCAAAAGCGCAGATCAGGTAAGCCTTCCAGGTGACGGGTGCCTCGATGGCGTTGACATCATCGGTCACAGCGAGGCCCTGGACGACGGGGTCGCGCGTAACGCCAGTCTCTTTCTCCATTGTGGAGGAATGTTGAGAGGGCTTTTTGTGATTTGCCCCGATAGTTTGACGAGTATTCGAGGAGAGGAAGTTGGAAACGGACAAGGGAGGCTTGTCGCGGAAAGGCTTGTCGGAGGAAGGCGGCGAGGAGGCTCGTGAGGAAGGAAGGAGGGAGGGTCAAGCAAACGGTGAGGGCGAGAGAAGGACCTTTTATCCGTCTTCGTGTCACTCAGAGCAGGCGCGAGGGTAAAGCCAAGGTTGAATTGGTCCAGTTAATTTGCGTCTGTGCCAGTTCGTCTGTCATGGGTGTGACCGTGGTACTGGCCGCAGGCACGGTACGTAGGTACGGTAGTGTGGTGGGAGGTACGGGGGTGTAGAAGGGGGTGTGCGGCCAAAGTCTGGAATGGAAACAGGACGTCAGGCGGTAGGTATCCATAGCAGCATCGAACTCTTTCGAGTCTGCCGCCGTCCTCAGCCTCTCTGCGGAGTCAACTGTACGGGGTAGCCTTGAGGGGTGAGGTGTGTTGTGAGTGGCGCTTCATCTCCCATTCCGAGGGTATGCAGGTCACAGTTCCCCAAAAGAAGAGCTCCCATTGGGTTAGCCCCGTTGGTTAGCCATCCCCATGTTGGAGCTCCTGCTAGCTCATGCTTAAAAGGGCCGATAGCTCTTGGGGCAGGCGTGGAGGTCGAGGGGGGGTGGGCAGGGTAGTAGGACTCCTTTCGTTGGAGGGTAGGGGCTTCCCGACGAGTTGGGAAGGGGCCGCGGGGCGGGCAGGCCACGGGGAAGGAGGGACGAGGGAGGCGCGAGGGAGGCGCGAGGTGGGAGGGAACTTAGGGATTGGCTGCGCTAAGGCAGGAGAGGGTTAGGTAGGTATCTACTTACTACGTACTCACGCCGTAAACTCGAATGTCTCGCAAAGGTACTTTCCGCTCAGGAGCAATCCGGCAGGCAGACAGGCAGACAAGCAATCAATTGCACGAAGACATTGCGGTTGTTGCATCTTCTTTCTGTAACCTTGAGGGGCCACAAGGTCGGAATGGGGTGGTTGTTCCCCCTCCGTTCATTCGACAAACACAAATGCGGCCATGAAAGTTTGGGGGGAACATGGTGAACGGAAAACAGTGACCTCTATCTGGTTGAAAGTTTTGCCAGAATTCGACTGCTAAGGCAGGTAGGTACCTAACCAGGTTGGGCGGCGAAGGACGAGACCTGGAGACGTGGATTCTCCATCACAACAGCGCCATAAAGACATCTCCGAAAATACAAACCATAACATGGCAGAACCAGGGAGATGCATGGTTGTCATATCCAGCCAGCGTCAACCCAGCGGTTGGCTCCATGCGTGATCGCCCGTCTGTTCTGGACAGATCTGGACCGAACACGGCCTGGCCTAGTTCGCGGCGACAGAGAGGAACCTTGGAAAGAGACGAAGAGAAGCGTACCTACAGGGGAAATAAATCGCTAAAAAAGAAAAAGAAGGCCAGTTTAGCGGCCGATTGACTCGTCGGTGGTGTGAGATGGGCGGCGTCAGCCACCACGAGCACTAAAACATTTGAAAAACGACACACAAACCTCACCAGCAAATCAGGCGGACGTGGTTTTAGGGGCCAGTTCCTCCCCTTGGGGAAGACTAACAAACTGGGGACTTCAGTTCCACTGAGTGCCTTTGCCCCCCGGGGACCCCCCCTTTCGCTACCCCTAGCCTGACCCATCTCGGAGAGCGCAGCCACCTCGCGCAGGTCACGAGTTCGCCGACATAAGCAGAAGGAGAAAAAGCTGGGGAAAATTGGCCGTTGTCTCGCCGTCGCGTGGCGTTTTGCGGGGCGGGTCCTTGGTCTTTGCGCCGTGTTCATGAATCGGCGCTATGCTCGATTAAGACCCTTGTCCGCTCTCGGCCAGTTTTGCTGAGGCACGGGACACAACACGGTTTTCCCCTTTCTCTCGCGGAAGAGTCGTGTCGTACGTACTTGCGGTATCCATTTTTTTTTCTCTTCAGCAAAACCACCTCCCCCCGTGTTGGCCAAAAGACTGGTTGATGATCTGAGTCCGGTCTCGACCCTCGGCTCGGAAGTTGGGCTGGACAGAGACGGACAGAAACCGACTGTCAGCCAGGATCATCCGACGAGATGAAGGATGGGTCCTTGGGTCGTAATGTATCTATTGGGCCTCAGCTCTATCCATCCGGGTCGAGAGCACGTGCACTGGACGCCGCATAATGCCAGTCTTTTTTATTTTTTATTTTATTTTTTCGGTCATGCTTGATTGTTTGCTTCTGGCGGACTGGCATCATCACAATCATCACAATTGACAACGTCGTGTGCAATATGATAGAAACACCAACGGCCTGAAGATGATTTGTTAAACACAGATAGCCAGACCCCTTCTAAGTTCCAAACCGGAATATACTCCTTCGTATCGGGCCGGTCATGCTTGGGGTCATTTGATGATCCTGACAAACCGTCACGGCGTGGCATGGCGACGCATGGCATCGGATGGCGTTGACGACAAGCGCAGGACGAGTGTCGTGGCACCGACTGGCGTATCAGGGCACTGACACTGACGCCGTCACTGTCGACCCTTAGCCCGTCCACCATTTTACCACTTTTTGCTGACGCGCACGCACGGGTGCGGCGAGGGGACCAGCTTTCTGCCAAGACTGAACATGCCGAGCTTGGCTCCGAGCTCATGCAGAAAATGCTGGCTGCATACCAAGGCGCTTCGCTCTCCAGACTCTAGGGCTCCAGGAATGAGTGTGTTACGACAAAGGTGCCAAGTTCGATGCCGCATAGGAGCGGGTCGGTTCAGTCAGAGAAGCAGGAGAGACATCGAGAATGAGAAAGAGCATGTATCAATCAAAAAGGAGGGGAGACTGGGTGATGACAGGCGCCCGCTTCTGGTCAAGCGTCCGGTTGGATGATACTCGGGTCTCGTCACTCGCTTCCGCCAGCGATGTCTAATCCTCATGTCACAGCTCGTCACCGTTGCCACGCGCCAGTCACGACGACCTCAATGTGCTAATTTCAGATTTTTCAACAACAAATCTTCAGAGTTTTCACGCGTATTTCCCCTAATCATCCCGATCCTTGGCCTTAGAAGCCGATTGTGTGGGGCAAACTTCCCCGAGGGGATTCTTTAACCGATACGAACAAGGATCTTGTGGGCCTGAGATGAAAACACGGAGTAGGGCGTGACTGGATGCGGTGTACCGTGCCATGGAAAGCATTGATCTCGTACATCCCATTCAAAGAATGCCCAAGAAAGAAAAAAGGAAGAAGTGCAATCGTGCCCCGTTATTCGTAAGCGTGGAGCGCGGAGGAGACTGGAGCGAAGCTGGAGAAGGAGAAAGAAGAGGGGAAGAAGAATTAAAATCTTGGATTCATCTTGGGGAAAGCGCCATAGAAGCGCCGAGGCAGGCCACCCCCCAAGCCAGGGCCAACCTGAAGGAAGGAAGGTGCGGTGCAGTGCGGTTGGTGCAAGGTGCGGCTGTCTCTCTCTTCTCTGACCACTTTCTCGTGGCGTTGATTGGTCCCGACGCCTCTCCCTTTCCTTGCCCTTTCCCTTCCTGTCGCCTTGGGTAGCCCAAGTGCCCGCAAGATTAGCCTACTACACGCCCCCCCAGTCCAATAATGCCACACCCCCTTTCGCCCCTTGTGCAGTGCTACCCTGTCTCCTGTCAAGTCACTTGCTCTCTTGGTAAGGAATTGGCAAAGGTTCTGGTCCTCAATGCGTCCAGTCCAGTCGGCAAACCACAGTAAGCAAAGCAAGTGGCCTGTCGCCGACTAATTAATACGTCACGACACTGGAAACTAAACGGCTAAGCTGCGTTGCTGACTACCAGAGGTGAGACTGGCTACAGGACAGAGGCCCGATACGGTGTCTCTGAGGACTGTTTCGACTGACCTACCTACCTAGCTAGGGAGACGGATACGCCACAATCAGAACAAGCGGCTTCTCGCCGGGGCAAGTGCTCCCTGACCGAAACCTCCCGCCACTTCCGTCCTCCGGCAAGACAATGAATGATTCGTTCTTTTCCTATCTAGCCGACCATTATTTTCGAGCACATGTCTCGCAACTGTTGGTTTCCGTCGTGCTCTCCTTCGCGGAGCGCGCATATTCGTCCGTCTGCACGGATTCGAATCCCAACCTTAGGTAACTCATGTCCTGGGGCGCTTGACGGTTGACGCCCTATCACATACACGAGCTGGCCACCGACGCCAGACGAGACGACTCCCGCATGCCAATCAATTAGCACACGGTCTGAGGATTGGTTTCCCTGTCTGTCTTTGCTCTGTCACCCGTCCCTCCCTGCGCCGCCGTCGCATTTCACCACTACGCACTTGTCTTTTTTTCTTTTTCTTTTTCCGTCCCTCATTCTAGGTGCTTCTTCATCTTTAGCGTTAGGCCTCATTCCAAACACGTTGCTTGGATTGAACGCTCAGAGGCAAAGGAAGCTATTGAGGCTATTCGGTCCTTACCAAAAAAGACTGCTAGATCTGCCACTCCGAACTCGCGTCCGATGGATGCAACCAACCACCCCCGCCGTCCTATCTCATCCCGCACTAATTGCCCTCTGCTTCCCCAACGCCTCCCCCATCCTGTCCGGCCTTACCCCAAACTCCCCAACCTTCCTCCCCCAATCCCCAGGCCTCGGCATCCCAATGGGACAATGCTCGGTGGTACTCGATGCGCTAACTGCCTCCAGGTCCCTCTAGACGCATCTCTTTTGATTTTCTATTTTTTGGTCTGCAAATTGGGCTGAGTTCCTGTCCGTTGTGGATTTGGCTCTCATACGCCTCCAGGCGCTGGCTCTGCGATACTTTCACCGCCGCCTCAATCGGGCGGTCTCCAAGCAACCCAGCATCCCCAGCTTTCTGAATCTGGTCTTAAGCCCTCGCGTACCGCTATCTAGACCCGCTCTTGCTCGTCTGACTTCTGGGGGACTTTTGAGGCCCTCCGCTTCCTCTCGATGCCGCACCATCTGCTGACTACTCCGTGTCGCCTTGTAGCACTTGTCCTCTTGCCTCGGTATGCGCTGCTGTTAAGGAATTCCAATGAATGCCTCTGAGCCACCCTGGTCGGGTCCCTGTACCTGGTGCCTACCCTTGTATGTCACCACCGTGATATCGGGCCGTTTTTGATGACGGCCCCATTCGACCATGCCGGAAAGCATGACTGCGGGCTGTCAGTACTGGCGCTTCATCGTTCCATATCCTCGGCTTTCGGCCGAGTTTGGCATTGGTGTTGATTTCCCCAGCGTTCACCCACGCCCGCGTGCTCGTCCCCAGTTCTCCTCTTTGTTCTTCCCCATGGGCAGCTGGTAAAACCACCGCGTTTTCGCCGGCCGCCTGATCTCTGACGCATCGTCTCGTTTCGAGTCTCGCCGAGTTTACGAACAAGCGTACAAGCCATCAGACTGTCAGATCAGTGTGACCCGACAGGCTGTCACCGCACAGTCCGTCACTCCACGGGGTTTCCAGGCACGGGCACAAAGCTGGTCTCCGCTCAGATGGATGGATTGGTTGCCTTGTCAGTGTCAATACTCACGCACGCGCTCTCCACCACGGAGAGAGGTCACCAGTAAAGGCCCCCTGTCATCCTAGGTGGGCCACTCCAAGAAAGAGCAAAGACCACGAAGTATGGACCCAGATTCTTCGCTGAAGACAGTATTGTAGACCTCCACACCATCCATGTTCATCACGCAGTGGTGTGTTTTGTCTCGGTCCAGGCTCCAAGTTCGCCTACCGTCTCCCACTTTCAGCGCATTACTGAGCAATCCTTAGCAACCAGGTCATTCCGGGTCCACGGACGTCGGCCCATGTTTTGGTGTTGGTTGATTCTCCTGGCCTTCTGCACCATCAGCTGCTCTTCCCCCAATCTAGATGCCCATCGTTGGGGTTGACACCGCCGACCCTCGGTAGACGGTCTTGTTAATTGAGCCAGGCTACCGGATTCTCGCGTTGTAGTGTAGTCCGCTTAGTTCCGAACGCGACGGCCCTTGTCCGGCCACGCGCCAACGAACCTTGGAACTTGTCATCGTCACTGTGGTGTCACCAAATTGCTCTCTAACCAAACTAGTGACTAAAAATGATCAATATGGACCGGTTTTGGCTGGACTGTCAACTCCGGACTCGGCTCCCAACAGTCCCTAACCATTTGACTTTAATGCGGATGTGATTTCCTCGCCTGCTACACATCCCGACCATTGACCATCTGATGCGCAACCAGTCGTGCCGCCTGCTTGCGGAGTCGAAGTTCTTCGCCTCGCCTCGATAACCGGCTAGACAATTGAGACAGTGTCGATCTGGGGAAACCGCCGCCAAACCGCCGCAACGCGCCAAGACGACTTCCCCGGTTCGGCAGTGGACCAGAGCAAATACCGGTAAGCTGCTGAGGATCGCGCCAACCCGGACTGATACTGGCTTGTCTTCTGCCAACTAGAAACGAAGGATCAGGCACCCGACTCCCGTCCCGGCCTTCGATGGCCGTGTCTCCGAGGCTTCAGCATTCTTCTGCAATCAAGGGGCGTTACGCAATTCATTGAGTCGATGTTTGTTGGTTGCACAGACCTATGGTCCAACCAGCTTGACTTCATGATTATTGCCTCCAGGCTGATTGTTGGCATGGCCGCCGCATACCCACCCAATCAAAAAAGGTCGTTGCGCGCCAGTGTGCGCACTGGTGACCAAGCTTCAAACAAACCCCCAGCATTTATACGCAAACGCTCATATTGTCTGAACGCCCGTTTAACAACGCGCTTCTCAAGTTGTTTGTGTTGTAAGATGCGGGGTCCTTAGTAACTGGCCATGGGGAGAA
>MU844652.1:0-17692 GCA_030867245.1 Colletotrichum eremochloae | reverse complement strand
TTCCCAACGAGATAGGAGGAATGAATTCTTTTGAGGCACTCCTTGCGGCACAGCGTTTCGGCAAAAGTGTCCTGGACACTGATTGTGTAGCACGAGCCTACCCCTTTCTATGGCAAACGGTGCGCTGCCTCAAAGACGTTCCGCTAGTTCCAGCAGCTACTGCAGATGGAGCAGGTGAACCAAAGGTATTGTCTGCTGTGATCTCCAATTAAGACTAAGAACTGACTTGTGACCAGATCTTCGCGACTACCAAAGACAACTTTGAGACTGAGGAACTGATGCGCAATGCATGCACTGATCTAGGATCTTTGGCAGGTCTCTGTGTCAACCCTCTAGATGGCATTGAAGCTCGCTCTCTGCCTCGAAACAGCTTTTCTCTAGGTATGCCATACTCTTGACCTCTACGACAATTATTAACACTTCATACAGCTTGGAGTATTGGTCGTTCGATCGCCGTTTCCCGTAGCCAGAAGCTCGACCCTGTAACAATGTTGTTGAAAGAGCAAAACGGTGTCCTCCTCTTCCGCGGGAAGATCACTTCAGTCACACGACAGGTTGCCAGGGGATTTACTAGAGGCAGTGTTCTTCTCTCCTCGTCAGACGGGAACACCTCATCCAGCACTTCGCTTCTCGTCGAATTCGAAAATGAGAACCTCTGCGCCGTCCTAAAACAAGAAGGACAAGAAGACAAAGCCATCGCAGTGGTTCCGGACCTCATCTGTTTCCTAGACATTGCCAATGGTGCCCCATTGGGCATCTCAGACTACAAGTTCGGACTGAGAGTCAGTGTTGTTGCGCTGAGAGCGCCGCCAATCTGGGCAACGGAGGAGGGATTGAAAATGGGCGGGCCATCAGCATTTGGGTATGTGCTAGCAACTCGTTCCAGTTGCGTGAGGCTAATATAGAAAAACAGACTTGATGTGGAATACAAACCTGTCGGCACTGAGGCATATGAGGCCCCGAAGAGCGTTTGGGAGATGTTCAGGGGGGAATGACTGCGCTCGCTTGGAGGCCTATGTTTGCAGGAAGTACAGTACTATTAAATTAACCGATTTGTCAATCTTCAAGCTTATTATAGCAGATATCAGTGCTGCTCGCTGTTCGTAATCTTGTACGTTACATACGGGCTGACACATGGCCTTGCAATCCATTACGGGTGTCTAAAACCCTAATGTAGAGCTAGAATAGCTTCGTGTGGCTAGTGCCAGTAGTGGCCGTTAGAGATGTAGCGTATTATCTATATTACATGCATATTGGCTTTCAGGGTGTTGTGACGTTTTGCTCGGACAGCGGCGGAACGCGGGACCAGTTCCAGGTTAGGCAATAACGCCCTTTCAAGCACGAAACAACCACACTCACAATAAATTACGTGTTGTTGTCCCGTTACTCCAGCGCTCTTACTATTAAGACTCAACCTAGAATAGGCCTTGTGTATTATTGACGATTTACTTAGGGGTTACTATATATAATACTACCTTATAATTAAATCTCTCTACTAGAGTTAGCCTATTCTTTAGTCTATAATTAGGTTGTATTTCTTAAGCTATAGTATACCTAAAAGAATATCTACGTCTCCTATTTCTATAATATTAAAAGAGAGTTATTTATAGTAGTCTTAGATTATTATAGGGAGTTACGTTGTCTCCTTATTAATAATTCCTTTACTATATAATATAGTTTCTCCTTCTACTATTTATAGGTTATAAGTTACTTCTTTATATTACTATTAGATACGTTATTTATTTATTACCTTAGGTAGTATTAGGTTAACTTATAGGAATTAATAGGGGGGCGTTATAAATTAATATATAGGCGTTACTCTTATAGGGGCGTTACTATCTGTCTTTCTAATTAGCTTAAAAAAACAGTATATCCCTATAAAGGTAGTAAGGGTAAATATACTAATATTATAATTCTACTATTATAGGCCCCTTATAAAGCCTATTTCTTATAGCTATAAAGAGCATCCCTATAGCCTAGTTTTTATAGCCTTTCCTACTCCTACTTCTAATTTAAGTTTTATAAAAGTATAAATTTTAGCCTACTTATAATATAGTTTTATAAATCTTAAATAGGGACTATTATTATAATTAGGATTCCTAATAGTAGGTTTCTACTAGAAGTATAGTTAGGGCTTAATACTAGGTAATAGTATAGTTAGCTTACTAGTCTATTAATTACCTAATAATTAGTTATATAGTTAATAATATATAAGAGTAGCTTATATAGCTTAATTAAATAGTAAACAAAATATTAAGTTCTAAAAGGTATTTAGAGAATATATTATAAGTTAATTACTAAAGAGCTATAGAAGTATTAACCCTAGCTATACTTCTAGTAGAAACCTACTATTAGGAATCCTAATTATAATAATTAAGCCCTAGCTATACTTTTAGTAGAGACCTACTATTAGGAATCCTAATTATAATAAATAGGTAGCTTATTTACTATTCCCTAGTAGTATAAATAATATATATATAAATAAAGGAAGAGGTTACCTAAGTAATAGAGAGGAATTTACCTAGCTTAAAATTAATTACCTAGGTAATTAAAAGGATTTACCTTCCTTAGAGGGAGTTAATTACCTAGGTAATTAAAAGGATACACCTTAATAGATAAAAAAAAAAAGAAGAAAAAAGAAAAAGGGAAAACAGGCAGGCCTTAACCCTTATAGCCTAGTATAATAATAGATCTTTTATAGTAACTATAGGTATATGAGTTATATAGTAGTTCTATATAACACTCTTAGGATAAGTACTAACATTAGTAAAGATTAGTTATATTAATACGTAGCGCTATAGGTATTCCTAGGCAGGGCTTTAAAGTCTAGCGCTTAGGTAGAAATAGTAGTAATAGGTTTAATTCACAGAGGATCTTTAATAGTAACAGAGTTAGATTAGTAGGGTGTTTACTAGACAATAGGTTTAATTCGTAGAGTTATCTTAGTAACAGAGTCAGATTGGCAGGGTGTTTAGCACGGTGCCTAAGGGCAGATTTCCTATTTAATTTCAGTGTATATAGGTTTAATTAAACAGATATCAAAGTGCAACAATACTACTGTCTGAGAATATGCTGCTAAAGTGGCTAAATTCACGTGACTGGAAGGTTAATTAACCAAAGTGCCGATAGGCTGTTAAAGTGGGGTTGTTCGCATGCAAATGGGCGGGTTGGTTGAAGTGAAAGTCCTCAACGGTAGAAGCTCTTAACACACAATATAAGGCCAGAGGCCTGCCACATAATCTACAAGTCACCCTACGTAGCAGTTATAAAAGCTTAAGTAGAAGGTTATTATAGGTACCTACGTCCCTAAGCTAAGCTATTAAGACTGACATAGCGACAAGCTGTAAGAGGGCGGCACTAATGCGATTTGCTATTAGTAGTCTTTCTAATCTCCTAGTGCCTTAATTAAAATGTTAGTAACGATAAAGATAGCGTAGCCGCCAAGCAGGATAAGGTTGGCTGTGTAGACCGAGTAGAGCGCGCTTTAGTTGCCGGCCTTAAGGCCCTTAGAGAAGAGATAGAAGCACGCGTTGCCTCTTTGCCATTTGGGACCAGGCAAACTGTAGGCATGCCTATAGGAAAAGATACGTAACGAGGAGGCGAATAACTTGCGCATAAGCGACCAGAGGGCCTTCCATTTGATGATTTCTCGTATCGTCGTCCTGGACTCAGCCGTCTGCTGGATAAAGATTGCACGTTCTCCTACCGTCAGCTAGAGGGCGCGAAGGTCGCGAGTTAATGGCACGTCCCAGACAACCGCGCAGGATGGGGGGCCAGAGGGGGGCCGGACGCAGTGGCAGAGACAGGGCGCAACAGCAGCCTGTTATAATAGCTAGATCTAGAAGCCGCTATTCATTTCTGTCTCTATTAACGCAGAGATACGTGTATCTGAAAATGTATGGTGTTCCGTTGATGTTAGATAGATGATTACACCAAGACTCGCAAATTCGATCAAATCCTGACTCACTCCCTTGCAAGGACCCACCTTGCTACTCGATTTTATACACTTTTGGAGATTTCCCCTCAATACCTAGCTTCGTTACAATCAGCGTACGGTCCTCGAGTTTGTATATGTAGCCCTTTTTTTCATAGCGTCAGCCTGCTTTCACTAAATCAAGAGTCGTTAAGGGAACCTACAACAGCACACTTGGGATCACCCTGCTCTCCAACAGGAAACCACATCTGAGGCACCTTCAGTTCCGTCAAAGCCACAAGATCAGGCAGTATGAGATGAGCCATCTGCACACCAAGATCTGCTCTGATGATCTCGTAGAACAAAGATTGGAGGCGGGCGAGGGTCTGGTAAGGTATTGGATGATATATCACAGGTGCCAGGATGCTGGCGAGCTGAGTTTGTTTGCTCTCTCGCGCGATGTCCGCGGCGGTGAAGTCGTGGTGCGTGAAATGGTCGTCTGTGACCCTGGTGCGGATCGTTCCTGGGAATGCAATTTAGCGCTCTGTCAGAGGGAGCCGAGATGACCCGATGGCCTTACGCAGAGAACCTCTGTCAATCAAGTGCTTGATGATGTTCTTTGGAGCGCGCATGAAGGCGGCCTGGTGCAAGATGGTCCAAAAGGATAGTTTGTTAGCTTCGTGCGGGGCCCCTGTATCGTATTAGCAACGGTGAGATGAGTGAGACGGGGGGGCATTTCTGTTACATACTCAGACGAACGGCATTCGACCAGTTCTCGCCGTGCTCTTCGGCTGCGATATCCAAAAGCTCCAGAACCCTGTCCCATACTCCTCCGTGCGCAAAGCTAGCGGTCTGGTCCCGCCGTTGAAGATATAGTTCCGAGTGCTTTGTGCGGATGTAGTTACCAGGCCACATTGGCATTAGCGCAATGGGATTTCTCTGTGAGTTCGGATCGATCGGGTCATATCTCTCGAAGAAGTTTGCCCCTTGAGGGTCCAGAATGACGGCTTGGGGCCCCGTCGCAGCAAAGACCTGCCCCTGTTGGGAGGATTGACTCGCGTGCTCTGGCGTTTCGTTGCTTCTGAGCTCCCGTAGCTCTTTCAAGAGGCGTCTGAAAGCGCGGTCTCGTCCTTCGCCGTAGATGAGGGGCATGTAGATATCGAAGATGCCGAGGAGACAGTAGGCAGCATCCTCCTCACGCTTTGTCTCGCGCCCCTCGGC
Organism: Colletotrichum eremochloae; assembly: GCA_030867245.1. Lineage (NCBI taxonomy): Eukaryota > Fungi > Ascomycota > Sordariomycetes > Glomerellales > Glomerellaceae > Colletotrichum > Colletotrichum eremochloae. The sequence goes on along the minus strand of MU844652.1, from coordinate 12,558 downwards.
CCAGGACATCCGCATATCAACGCTGAACTTGTCGAGAGTTTGACCCCTGATCAAATCGAGAGGGAGTTTCGTAACTTCGTGTATGTCCCGGAATAAGGAGTGCTTATCTCCAAGGGGCACCCCGTTTGAGTCGAAGAAGTTCACGAGCTTCGGTGCAATGAGCTCCTGCAATGTCCATCCTCGCTTGAACCACCTGCTGTTTCGCAGGGCTTGTCGTGAAGCTGGTGCGTTGATCCAGCGTCCGGTCGTAACGGTGACGTCCGCTAGAAAGACATAGCATCTGGCTGCCCCTTGATACCATCGGTACATGGAGTTGATGGCTTCTGTAAGCTCTGCGCTGCTCGACTTATCGATGCAACAGGTATCCACCCAGAAGTACTCGAGGCCATCGAAAGCAGCCCTTTTACGGCAGAAGTCGAGTTTTAAGAAGCCCTTTTTACTTTTGTACCGGTTCTCTACGAAGTCTTTGTAGCTGATCTCGTCACTGTCTCTGCCCCAGGTATGAGACAGGATTGCATAAGGCTCGATTTCAGTGCCGACACGCTCCACCAGGGCGAGCTCATTGTTCTCTGAGACGGTTAGAAACCGCATCGGTGTCAAGCCAGGCAGCCGCTGAGGGTAATTTGGCAGTAAAATAACAAAGATGCTACGGGTTTATGGACTATCGATCGATTTGGAGACATTGGAAGGTTGAAGATGGATGCATCATCCCACGTCAGCAGCCGACATAGCAACCCCGCAATAGCAGTCACGTTAATACCTCAATCCATCCACTAGCTGTTGTTACGAGGCCCGTTTTGGTGACGTACGTCAGCGGCTGACATAGCAATCCCACAATAGCAGTCACGTTAAAAAACCTCAATTCATCAACCAGCTGTCGTTGCGAGGCCCGTCTTGGTGACACACGCCCCCTCGCCCTCTGGCGAACCTGTCCTGGAGGCCTGTCGGGCCGTCTTCCGGAACCCCTACTATTTACACGGCGCGTTAAGGGGTTGTTTCTGTCCAAATATCCCACGTAGCTGCTGGCCTGTCTTTGCACAACATACATCCGGGAGCTTGGAATTTAGCTGCCGCGTTTTGCGTGTGGGACGAGAGTGGGACGGGTAGTGGTCTAGGAACCAGAGGGGGACAGGGGGAGAGGAGGGGCACATAGTTAAGGATTATTCCCATACGAGAGGATCCTAATAGGAGCCTGACCTTTTCTAGAGGAGTAACAACCGAGATTAGGAGGTAGAGAGTAACGTAAAAGTATACATCCTAGACTAATGTTTGTTTTCCCCTAGCTCCTAACTTAAATAGTAATTAGAAGATATTACAATAGCATTACCTATAACTAGCACCTAGTAATAGTAATGTTATGTACTATATTAGATGGCCTCTACTTATTACTTATAGACCTACTAAAGTAATTAGTAGTAGAATAGTAGTTATAGTAGGTAATAGTCTAACTATTAAAGGTATATAGTCTAAATAATTACACTTAATAGAAACTACTAGTAGTAGAGGACCAGACCAGTAGAAAGATATTCTCCCTTAGTGTAAATATGAGAATTAGCTAATAGGTGTAGACGCCTTCCTAGCATAGGTGTAATAGGGAGAATGTCTCTTAATTAGGCTCTTAGGCGTTAGGATTTCCGTCGTTACAGGCAGTCTAGGGGCAATGTAAAAGGATGTGGCTTCTTAATACTTTAGGACATAGTATTAGTAGCTATCTCTAACTTTAAGTTGGCCTTTTGTCTTTTAAGAGCATTATGGTAGCGTTGTGTGTGCCGCCGCTGTAGCTAAAGTTACAGTTTTAGGGATAGAAGAGAATAACCTTTCCTAACAGAAGGCATAACCTTTCGTAATAAAAGGCATTCTATTATAGGTAAAGCTAGGTGCCTATACTAATAGCTAGTATAAGTAGGCGTACTTAGATGCTTTTAACACTTTACTACACTGCAGGTTGTTTTGTACCTAGGTAAGTATTTATACACACCCACCCTAGGGCCGTTTCTATCCTTTAGTATAGATAAAAGGGCGTTATAAGGTTATAAGTTTATAAACTCGAAATAGCTTCTAAATACATAAAGCTTAACTTAAAGAACCTTATCCTTATCCTCTAGCCTAACGCTAACGCCAGCGCTAACGCTAATGCTATTACTAGGATACTTAATCGTCACACTCGCAGGAAATAAGCGTAGTGCCATCACACTTAGCCTCGCCTGTTCCCTATTTATTATGTAAGAAAGATGCCTCTAGTTAAGACTTATAATAGCTAATAGACGGTTTGCTTACATTGCACTGGATTGCACATTCTGTTACGCAATCTTCAGGAGTCTTCGCCTTTGCAGGGTTGGCAGTAACAAGAACGCCAGCTAGAGCAACAATTAAAGATGAGATAACGCTAGCTTTCATGATTGCAGTCCGGTAGTTAACTAGTGTATATGAGGAGGTTGGTTTATATTCAAACGTTATGTATTAAAAAGTCAGTTAAATTCCCTGGTTGATTGCTTCTGACTTGTTTATAGAAAGGGAGGCTCACCCACTTAAATAAGTATAAGTTATTGCGTACCCTAAAGTCAGACATAAAGTCTTCCTGTCAGTTTTTGCTGTAACTCTATGTGTTGCAAAACTGACTCACTCTGTAACCGGGAGTAGCATAGAGCCCCTAGGACAAGAGTAAAAAGACATTGAAACTGTTTCAGAGCTCTTGCCAGCTAGGAGAAGGGCTGCACTTGTTAGAGGATTATATACCGAGAAGCCTGCTCTAGGAAGCCTAAACTCCAATATAGCAATGCAGTTTCAATAACAGGGCGTATAGCAGTTCAAAAACGTATACGCCATAATAACGATCTTTGTTCAATTGATGTGATGTGCGACGTCTGTAACTGTGGCCTTAGGGCTAAAATGCACGTGTTATCGGACCAGCCGAGATTTTGCTAGCGACATTGCCCAGTAAATTCAGCGCATTGGCCCACTAAGATAGGAGAAAGGGCAACATACTTCCACCTAGGGAGCATTGCTATTTTAGCCGTCTTCAGAAGTTGGGAGATACCTAGAAGAAACGTGTAAGTTAATTTATCAGAGTAAAGAAGCAAGTAGGCTAACCCTAGCTAATAGGCCCTCCTGACCCTAAACGCTTCATAGCAGCCAATACAATGCGATACGTGCTGTTAGCCTAGAAGTATTAGAGTAAAGAGGAAGACTATTTACGTGGCTATTAAATACTATTATAACACATTACAGACTAAAGTATAGAGGTTAAACGCTTGTTTACTAGTCTAAGTCTAGTAATAAACGACCTTATAATCCTCGTAGCTTTACTCTATGCTACTAGTTACAAAGAGGAGGGAGTTAAACAACAGAACTCCTTGACTATATTGCCGCCTGCTGTAAAGTATTTGCACGCTTAATAAGAGCTAATGATGCTTACTTAAAAATGATAAGGTACCTATATATTAAGGGTTATACTTACTAAGACAGGAGGGGTAGACCTATAGAGATTCGTGTTGTAGTGCAGCGCCTCATTTTACACGCATTACAACTAGAATAGAGAGATAGTCTAACCGCGCACGTACCGTCTAGCGTGATCTTTGCGAACTCGGGGAGGAATATGCCGTAGTTCTGAACGACGCTTGGCTCGTCTCTGACTTAGAAACTAGTGGAGATAGAAGACTGATTACTCTTGTGGGTAACGACCCTTAGGAAGAAAGATGTCCTCGCGAGGTCCATGCTGTCTGGTTCCCATACCACAGTCGACAGGAATTGTTGACTTTTTTGATACTTTGGCTTAGGAGGCGGTCTTGCTCTACGTTTTTGATTGTCGTCCTGGGAATAGAGGTATATAACCCCTTAAGCTTTTGCTTCCTGTCTCTCTACGCCGACCTCGCCTAAGACTCAAAGCGCGGCGTCTGCGTCAGGAACAAGGCCGGCTCGGGCACGCCCACTGAGCCCGTCGAGCCCCGGGGCCCGAGGCATCCCGGGATCGTCGAAGGGTGCCGGAAGTACTACGTCGCCGCGTCTGGGGCAGGGTGCTGGGTCATCGCCGACGCCAACGGCATCGACCTTGCCAACTTTTACGAGTGGAACCCGGCCCTCAATGGAGACTGCTCAGGCTTGTGGCCCACGTACGCCTACTGCGCCCAGGGTACCGCGTCTCCCGGTGGCGGCGAATCGGAGCTGGTCGAGCCGCCTGGGCCCACACAGGAGGGGATCACGCCGAGCTGCTAAAAGTACCACCTTGTTAAGTCCGGGGAGGGATGCTGGGGCATTCAGCAGAAGTACGGCATTCCCGACTATGCGACTTTTGTCAAGTGGAACTCGGCGCTTAGGTCTGATTGCCAGAACTTATGGCCCGAGTATGCCGTCTGCGTTGGTGTTTAGTCGTCCTCGTCTGCTCCAAAGGCGCGTCTAACATTGGATTCTTAAATATCGGGAGGGTCCATTCTTTGTGGGAGAAGGCTATATTGACCGCAATCACATCCTATCAGGCTCGTGAGTCATACAGCGGCCATTCTTTGAGACTTTCCGCCCTGATGTCCATCTCTAGGGCAATTTACTCTAATATAGCCCCCGCTATAATTTGTTCCTACCCACTACTCCATTAATCTCCCTGTGAAGCTCCAATTCTTGATCCCGTACTGGAGGACTCATCTGTAGCTCACTGCTACGCTGCAAAGTACCCATGTCATCTTTGAAAAACGTATTTAGTTTCTTTAAATTACCTTGGCTTGACTCTCCTTTTATTGCCATAACGGCCTAGCCCAAATCTCCGGCCTCCCTGCTGCTACTGCAACTAGAACACCAAGTCCATACCTTCTTCTCTTACTCACCCAGCCCGACTGTCAGGGGTCAGACCGCCAAGTTGGTCAGAAGAGGTTAAGAGAGGTCGCTTGGAGACTCATTTCAGATCAATATATGCCTGTTGGGGACGCTTTAGAGTGTACATACTAATACTAACATTTCTTTCCGAACTCCAATGTGTGATCCAAGAGATGCTGACGCTGCCCAAGTATTGTATCACTAACTCCAGGCTTAGCGTACAGGGTCATGTGAGAGTGAGAAGAGGTTTGATTGAACGTCTCAACCCATATACAGCTGTTTTGGCCCGATAGACCCAGATGCTTTGATAATTCATGAAAGCATTGCGGCGTCTGCTGACAGCCACGGGAAAGATGATCCAAATAGGTGAGATACAGGGAGGTCATGAACGGGTGGCCAGATGCCTCACATGATCCCGAACAGCACCGTTCATCTTCTTGGATCAAAATCTTCTTAAAACCCAAGCATTGATTTAGCAAGTAGAACGTTGAATACATACATGCAATGATTTCCAGTGCAAAGTTGCATTTGTACATTCGGCATTTGGGTGGTCCTTTAATAGACTCCTTCATGTGATGAGTATGCTTGTTTACTGTAGTAATAATTCAACATTTCTTCTTTTTTTCCCTAGAGTTTAAGTCTTAACGGCTTAAGTAACAAGGCCGGAGCAGCAAAGGAGAGTGGATTAGTAGCCATTGATAATGCAACGAGGTATACTCAATTGTAATATAAAACTAAACAGGATGAATACGTGCACTTCAGGATAAATGAGGGCTTGATTTCGTACAGTTGAAATGCACTTGAACTCGAATCAGCCATGTTCATCCTCCGTACTCAAACCCAGTGTTGAGGAGTGGCGGATGGCCTTTGCATGGTGAAGGAGATGTCCTGGTCGATCTCTTCGCCCTCCTTATCTAAATCTTCCAACCCACCTCCCTGCTTTTCATTCTTCTCCACTTGGCTGTCCAGTGCTTGGACGTTGTCAGTACTGTCTTCGTCGTTGTCATCGTCCCAGTACCTCTTGCCACTACCCCGGAGCACCTGAACGCTACTGGTGGCGGATGCCCGAACCGATCGAGGTACTTCCACGGCCTGCGTATCCTGCAAGGTGCGACCGCTCAACCACGAGCTGGTTTGTTTCTCCTCTGTCCAAGGGAGCTGTGTGGAGGGCTCGTCAGGAGCACCGCCTCGCCCTCCCATACCCTTGCCTTTCCCGGTGAGACTGTTCCAAGCCTCTGCAAGAGGGTTCTTATTGCTGCTGCCAGTCTGATGGCCTGATGATGATGGTGGTGATGGTGACTGTGATGATGTACCATTCTCATCTATCTTAGGCTTGGGCACACGGGTCCAGTACAGAGCGAAGGCCGCCACGGCGTTGAAAAAGACGTACATGGAGAGGATTCCTAGGTCGCGCCAGCGGTTGCCGAAATCGACTTTCACGCCGGTCAGCACCTCATTCGTGTTGCTCGTCGTGCAGAAACGGCAGTCGGCGGTGGCGGCGGGGTCGGCAAGGTATCCGCCGACTTGGGAGATGAAGGCCTGCAGGTATTGGCCGCACGTCTGGCCGGGCGGCGGGCTCATGTGCAGAAACTCATTGTCGGCGCAACGGACGCCGGCGTTGGCGAGCCCCGTGCCCAGCAGGCCCTCAACGAGGTAGGTGATGGGGTTGATGCGGTACACCCACGTCCAGAAGGTGGGCGGCGTCGCGAGGATGCCGTTGATGATGAACATCAGGACGAATAAGAGGTTGCCGATGCCGGCGGCCTGATCGGCGAGATCAAAGAATGCGGCGATCATGTGCGCAAAGGTGCTTGCCTGCAGGAAGAAGGCAAGCATGAACAAAAAGGCCAGTCCGCCGCGAGAGGCCGTGTCGTTGGTCTCGGCGGCGTTGCGGTAGAGCCCGACGAGATAGTACCATGCCAGGAACGCCGGTGGGGCCATGAGGGCGTTGTAGAACATCTCGACGATTATCTGGCTGGCCATGAAGGCGGCCCAAGAGTACGTACGTGAGGGCAGCTCGCGGCCCTCGTAGAGGGTGCGCTGTTCGACGAAGACGGGCAAGATCTGCAGCATCAAGTTCAAGTGCGCCGTGAGAAACATAAAGACGGCGACGGCCTGGATGTTGATGCCGACCTGCGTATTAGGCAGGTTAAGCAGCGAGAGGCCGATAAAGAGGGCTGCGCCGAAGGTCAATAGTATCTTTGCATAGACATAGCTCGGGGTGCGCCAGTAGTGTAGGGCCACACGCCGCGTCACCTCGGAGAGCTGTTGGGAGAAGGGAGCGGCGAAAGGCGGATTCTGCTGCTGTTGCATCGTTCCCGTCCTTCTCCGCCTCGCCCTTCCGCCAGCTTCATCCTTGAGTCGGGCCAGGTGGTCCTTGACGTTATCGTATTCGGGACTCTGCCGCCAGATGCTGGGCCAGTCGAGTCCCTTCCCCTGCTTGCCGCTGGCGCGAACTTGTTCGAGAATGTACTCTGCCGGGTTCTGCCCCTCTTTGGGGCGCGGGCCGCCATTGCGGATGAAGTACTCAACAAGTACTTCTGCGTTGCGTCCGATTTGGCCAAAGTAGACGGTTCGTCCGCCCGGGGCAAGAAGAAGGAGCCTGTCGAACCGCTCAAAGAGCTGATTTTTTGCGCGCATGGATTGTCAGCGGTTTGATTGGCAACGTTACAGCAGTAAGATGGTATAGCACTCGCACAGAGAGAGCCAGGGACAGAGAGAGAGAGAGGAGTGAGAGTGAGATGGGGGAGAAGGAACTTACAACCGCCGATGGCTGATGGATCGTACACAGAATAGCCTGGCTATTCTGCCGCAAGGTCTCAAGCAGAGAGCAGATGGAGAGGCTCGTCTGCGAGTCCAATCCCGAGGTGGGCTCATCCAGAAACAGAAGCAGGGCAGGACGGGCGGCCAGTTCAACACCAATAGTCAGTCTCTTGCGCTGTTCGATGTTAAGGCCCTCGCCAGGCACACCAACAACAGCATCAGCATACTCTCCCATGCCGAGAATGTCGATAACCTTGTCAACGTATGCAATCTTTTCCTGGTGCGAGAAGCGGGCCGGCTGGCGGAGGACGGCGCTAAAGGTGAGGGCCTCACGCACTGTTGACGTGACAAGGTGCTGATCCTGCTGCTTGACATAGCCCGTTTTCTGCTGGAAAGAGGCGTCGCGCGGGGCTCCGTCGACAAGCATCTCGCCCGTCACGACGCCGGCGGACAGGCGCGATGCCAGGGCGTCGAGGAGGGTTGTTTTGCCAGCGCCAGAGACGCCCATGAGTGCAGTGAGTGTCCCCGGCTCACACCACCCGTCCACGCAGTCAAGAATTCGCTTCGTCTCCTTCTTATCAACCTTTATGTCATAGCAGACGTTGCTCCAGTGGAAAATGGCCGTCTGGCGGTCGATTCCTAGCCCGCTTTGTTCATGATTATGAGCATTCAACCTGTCTCGGTCCTGCGGCCATTTCCAGGACTTGGCAGTACCGAGAGGGAGGGTAAGAGAACGAGGAGGATTGGTTCTGTCAGTTACAATGCTCCCTTTTATAGTCCCCTTAGTCGTCGTCGGCGAAACCCATCCGTCAGTGTACATGTCCGCAATTTCACTCTCCCATTGGTCGCTTTTGTCCTTCTTCAAGACAGGAGCAACAGGCTTGACGGACAGGGAAGACGCCATGGACGTGCTGATGTTCATGTGCGGAGCTTTTGTTCTTCCCTTGGTGACGAGGTCCTCCACGTCGCCTCCCTTTGCCTGCTTCGTCGGGACTTTTCCGTGGGGGAAAACGAGCACCTCCCCGTGGCTACTTTCGCTGCTCACCAGCTCTATGACAACAAGGTGGAGGAAGAGGTAAGCCGCCGCGAAGGCAAAGATGACGCCGACGTTTCGCCAACGGTGGCTCTCCAAATAACCAAAGGCACCGGTGATGTAGTCGCTCCCATTGACGAATGTGGCACCCGCGACAGCCCCTTGGGCGGCACACACGCGCGACTGCGATATGCTCATCATCGTGCCCGCGTCATAGGTCGGGCCAGACGGAACAAAAACCTTGCAAGGGAACCTGCGCCCGTTGCCGAACTCGTTGATCATGAGGGACTCAAACGCGTACGCCACGGGGTTGGCCTTGGCGATCCACTTGGTGTACGCCCTGTAGTACATGGGAGGGACGGCAAAACCCATGTACAAGGCCACCGTGAGAAGCACTGTCGTCGCCGGGGCCATGGCAGTCGCTTGACTCTTAGCCCCCGAGGCGATTAGGCGGAAGATCATGCTCATGGCGAGCGTCATGGCGAACTGGACTAGCACGAAGAAGGCGAAATTGCCGGCTCCCGTGCGCATGTTGCACATCCAGTAGAAGACAGTGTTGACGGCGATGGAGTTGAGCAGCTTGAACGGCAGGCTCATGATCAGGTCGGCAAGGGCCTCGGCAGAGGCGTGATAGAGGGCGTAGCGAACATGCTTCTCGACAATGGCCCGCTTGGCGAACAGAGCCGGCACCTCAAGCAAACCGAAAATAGCGTTGATCAACGCGGCTATGAACAGCAGCGTGCTGCGGGACCTCATGGACTCGGCTGTTTCACCTTGTCGGAAGAAGAGGCTGGCGATGATGACGGTCTGGAAGAGGTTGACAACGAGCATCGCCACCGTCGTCTGCGGCGCCGTCTTGATCAGCGCGAGGGAGCGCCACAGGCACAGCAGGACTTGCTGCGGGTATGAGAGGGTGTAGGGCGACTTCCACCGCTGCAGAGACGACTGGTCGCTCTTCTTGCTAGCCAGGAACTCGGCGTAGTGGGTTCGCGAGACGGAGCTGGAGCCGGAGCCGGTAAGGCCGAAGCATGCGTCGTACTCGTCCACCTCCTTGTCAATCCGGCAGCGTTGGCTGCTTGTCTTCCACGCCTCGGCAAACTCTTCCGGCGTATGCGGCACCTTTGCTTCGTATCCTGGCTTGACGGCACCCTCCCGCCCACGCTCAGCCGGACTGGTCATAGACGTCAGGAAGTCAGGGATCGTCTGGTTCCCAGGGCAAAGAAAGCCCAGTCGCTCAAAGTATGCCTTGGCCTGCGCGGTCGGGCCAAAGTAGATTTGTCGTCCCTCATAAAGGACGAGGACCTTATCGAAGAGCTCGTAGGCCTCCTGAGGGGCCTGGTAGATGGCGACAGCGCTCGCCATACCCATTATATCGCTCTGGACGCGCAGAGTCTTGCAGAAGTCAATTGTCGTTCCGCTGTCGAGCCCGCGGGTGCTATTGTCCCAGCACTGCATCGGCGCGAAGCTCAGCGCCGCCTCGGCGATGCTCACGCGCTTACGCTCGCCGCCAGACACACCGCGCACTGTGTCGCCGTCAGTGCCGCCGACGGGCGTCTCGAGCGTGTGCTGGATGCCCAGCATGGCCATTGTCACGTCGCGCACCCGCCGTGCGTACTCATCCGTCGTAAGACCGCCAGGCGGCGTCTTGGGCGCCCTCGCGCGCGCGGCAAAGAGGAGCGTGTCAGCCACCGAGAGCACCGGGAAATGGACGTCCTCCTCGGCCGTGTAGATGGCATCGCCCCGGAAATAGCGTCTCATCTCGTCGGCACTCACGCCACGGTAGTTAAGGTAGGCTTCGTTTGCTACCTGCGTGCCACGCGTGTCACCCGCGATCGTCCGGAGAAAGGTCGAGCATCCGCTGCCGGGCGGGCCCAGCACGCAAAGCATCTCGCCGTCTTTGAGAACCCCCTCTAGGTCTTGCAGGATGCGCACCTCTTGTGAGCGCTTCATGCGCAACAGCCCACGCACGCCGGACACAGCTTGGAGCCACCACGCGTTGCCGACCGTCTGCTGGAACGCCGTGTCGGATCCATGGCCAGAGACGCTCAGCCCGCGGAACGCCACGCCCGCCTTGCGCACCTCGCAGCTTTCGGAGCGGAGGCGGTAGAAGGACTTGGCCCACTCTCGCGCGTCAAAGTTGGCGCCAAATGGGTCAAGGGGCCCATTCCGCGTTGGAGGTTTCGAGATGTCGAGAACGCCGCCGCCGCTGCCGCTGCTTCTGATGCTGCTTCGGGTTGGCGAGGATGAGTCGTCATCGTCGCTGATTTGATGCTTCTCTAGCCAGTCCTTGGCGAGCTCAACGAGGTCGCTGATGGCCTTGTACTCTTCCGCCGAAATATGCACCGATTTGGGCCGGTTGTTATTGGTAGCGCTAGGATAAGTAACGAGCGAGGAGCGAGGACGAGGCTTAAGCGGCCACGAGGATAGGGCCGTGGACTCTGGCAACGGTTGATGATGTTGTTGATGGTCGTGGGTGGTGCTTGTCCGCCTGCTCTGTAACCCTGGCCGCCCGTTCTCAATCTTGCTGTCATAAGTGTTGTTGCTGTTGTCGCTGTTGTCGCTGTTGTCGCTGTTGTCGCTGTTGTCGCTATTGTCGGCGGTAGAGAGAGTGGGAGCCATGATTGTTTACTTGTTGATCCAAGATTTGCAGGCGTTGTCAGCTTACTGATACCACAGATCTGGTTGAAAAACTCTTCAGTTGCTTCAACCACGGCTCTCTAAGCTCTTTGAGATGAGAAAAGCTTCGGGTGGAATACTGTGTTGAGCTGGGGTATGTTATTAACTTTAATATGTTGGCTTTGTATATGTTGAACATCACATAAAGAAATTTAAGATGCAGACAGCCACCGCGCCCTATGTAAGACACTTGAGAGTCTGTTGCTATCTATTACGTACCCGTCCGGTTGGGTAGCTAACGTACACACCAGACTCTCTCACGTAGCCGAGTACGTTGTGTGGACCCCACTCTAACGCACGGGTAGTAGTTGTTTTAAGTATGTTGCCGATTTATGTTAGTCGGTTGGATGTAGTTTAAGACGGAATCTAATGATGGATCGTGACCAATAAAGGCTGGGGGATCGTCCTCTGAATTTCTTTATCGCTCAGTATTGGAATAGAGGTCAAATAAAACCTATCCTGAAATGGGGATTTCAGGGAAAGGAATCGGTTAGCTATTGTAGTAATCTCTGTGTTCGCCATAACGTACTATCAGCCAAAATTAAATGCAAAGGATGCGATTCTAAAAGAGGATGTCCGGCCCATCCGGCCCGTCTGTTAATGAGATGTCCTTGCATAAAGAACCCCCTAACAGACTTTAAATGAACAAGATGATGTAGCTTTAGACTTTGGTATGGAGCACGGCGTAAGATCTCCGATTCCCCCGGTAATTCCCCGCTTCCCTAAACTTCTAGGCCAGATGTCCCATACACAACAGACTCGACGTTTCACAGCACAGACGAAACTTACTGCAATAGCTCGGTTATGGCTCGCATCAATTTACAACAAACTAAACTTTGTTCAAGATGCTCTGCCTAGGAACCCAAAGGTTTCATAACTCCCATACCCCATATCCTACGCAGAGTTAGCCATGCTAAGAATCAGCGCTGCCGCCAAAGCCAATCTATCAAACCAATAATCAAATAAATCAAACAATTGAGGCCATTCGCAACTGTCAAATAAACAATCCCTGACCCCTCAAATTTGCTAGATTGGGTAGATTTGGCCTGACTTGTTATATAAGCGTGCATATAGCCAATGAGATGTCTCCCATCGCGAATATCCACGCCCAACGCGGCCAGCTTTCTTTTTCTTCTTGCAGCACTATTGATACTGAAAGCTTCGCGACGCTCTTTTTTTGCCCTCCTAGACGAATTTCCTCTTCAGGCGATTGATGCTCTTGAGTGATCTGCGAATCTTAGAGACGCTGATTGTGGGTATAAAGCGCTTGAATCCCCCTCTTC
>MU844651.1:0-17795 GCA_030867245.1 Colletotrichum eremochloae | reverse complement strand
GTTCATGTTAAGCTTATTTAGATTTGGGGTATTAGAAGTACGAATGCAAACACCAATACCATGATCAAGTCCACTATTGCACAATCTGCTCCAACCACCTGCCCTCTTTAATGACTAATGTTTCCCCTCGCACCAAGAGTCGGAGCCGGTGGCTCCCACTGCGGCGCAGACTTCGCGGAAGCCACAGTTGTCGAGGTAGAAGAATGCCTTAAGGACGGGTCCATGTCCATAGTTGCACCACGCCGTGTTATTTCCGTCAGTGACAGGCTGAAATGCGGTGGCTCCGTCGCCTGCGGCGCCGCGGGTGTTGCTAAGTACTTTGGCGCACGCTTGCTCGGTGAAGTTGTTGTTGATAGAGCCGTCTGCCATGGTGCATCGGCACTTGAGGTACTCGGCACACGCCTTGGTGACCTGGACCCTGGCAGCCAGGGTGACAATCAGGGCTTGGATGATAGAGGTCTTCATTTTGGAGAGTATGAGGTCATTAGAGAGTTTAAAAAGCAAGTGCAATGTGGCGTGATAGAAAAGAGTGTGAGATAGACTTAATAGACTTAGGTAAGTCTTGTCTGGTAGAAAATATAGAAACTCTATTACAGAGAAGGTTGTTAAGCTATCTTTTATATACGGGGGTATTTGTAGGGTTGAAGGCTTTATTATTCCTATGTAGCAGACCTTGTATGTTTACTATGCGCGATTTCGACCGAACTGTCTCCAGAACAGTAATATAATTCACAGCCACATCAAGGATAGTCCTGCCAATACATGCTCAAAGTGCTGGCGGTAACACCGGCTGTACGGCAGAAAGCCCCATAACCTGGTGTTACAGGCACGGGGAGAACATCCGCTGTCGCCCATTAATTATGCGACGAACTGTACAAGTACGAGTCATGTGTGCGGCATCCTCAGTAATGCATAAAGTACAGTCACATGAAAAAAGTTTGAATACGCCCACTAATTTCCCCCAGCCCACACATTAACCCCATCACTTTGCCCACGAATTAAGCAACGAAATTGTTGAATTATATGGCAAGAGTAACGTAGTTCACAAGCAAGCGGGTCACACAGGCGACCAGGTCACTCCTTATCGCTAAAAAAAAAGCCCCCTCTTTAACTATTTATTAGAAAGCAAAACTATAACTTAAAAAGGTTTAGTTTCTATACTTAAGCTACAATAAGAGTTAGATTTTAAAATAAAATACTATAGAAATTCCTATCTTACTTTAATTCCTAGATTACTATATATCCCTTATCTAGGCCTTAGATAAGAGGCTTACTTAGTATCTAATACTTAGGGTATAATAGTATCTTCTATAGTATTATTTTCTAGAATCTAACTCTTATTATAGCTTAAATATAAAAACTAGACCTTTTTTAGTTATAGTTTTACTTTCTAATAAATAGTTAAAAAGGGGGCTTTTTTTAGTAATAAGGAGTAACCTGGTCGCCTGTGTGACCTGCTTGCTTGTGAACTACGTTATAGTTAATTAAAAGGGAATTAATTATCTATTAGTATTGTGTATACTATCCCTGTGCCTGCCGTACAGCTTATAAGCGCCGTGGTATTAAATCTGTTAGACTACCCCAGCATATTTATTAGGCCTAATAACTCACCTTAGACAACCTAACTTATGTCTAAGTAGAGGTATAAATAAGGCTATTAGGATTATCCTTATATAGGGGGATTATATACTTATTATATAGATATAGGGGTTTTCTTATACCTATTTATTTATTATACTTATTAATATTATCCTAGGCCGTAAGGGTTAGGGCCTAGCCGTTTTTTTTTTTTTTTTTTTTTTCTTTTATCTATTAAGGTGTATCCTTTTTATCGCCTAGGTAGTTAACTCCCTTTCTAGTAAGGAAGGTAAACCCTTTTAATTACTTAGGCGATTAACTCTCTCTAAGGAAGGTAAATCCTTTTAATCGCCTAGGTAATTAACTCCCTCTAAGGTAAGGAAGGTAAATCCTAAAGTAAATACTAAGGTAAATCCTTTTAATTACCTAAGTAATTAATTCTAAGCTAAGTAGATTCCTCTCTATTACCTAAGTAACCCCTTCCTTTATTTATATATATAGTATTTATACTATAGTAAGATAGCTATAGTAGTATAGTTATATATATATATATATATATCTATAGATATATAACTATATACTATATTTCTTAACTTAATAGGTCTTAGTAAAGCTATTAGTTTAGAGCTAACTAGCTAGCCTACTTTAGGTATATTTATATATATATAGCCTATATTAGTAATATTATTTACTAGGTAGTCTTATTATAAATTACCCTTATAATAATAAGGTAAGGCTAATAGCTAGGTATATACTATATATAAAGGTACCTACTTATATAGCTTCTACCTATATTATATAAAGGCCTATAGATTAATTAATTACCTAGGTAATTAATATATTATACCTTTCTTATTATATAGCTAATAGAAAGTATAGCCTCCTACCTTAGTACTAAAGCTATTTATATTTATCCCTATTAGAATATAGGTAGGAGGATATAAATATATATATCTCTAGTAGGGTAGGTTATAATTAATTAATTACCTAGGTAATTAAAAGAAAGAAAGGGAAATAAAGTAAGCCTACCTAGCTATACTAAAGTAGAGTAGCTTATATATAACTTCCCTTTAGTACCTACCCTTCCCTCTCCTTCCCTTTCCTTCCCTTCTCGTCCCTTTTCTTCCCTTTCCTTCCCTTCTCTTCCCTTTACCCTTTTTTCTTTATCTCCTTATCTTTATCCTTATCCTCTATTAATATTAAATTACTTAAGGTAATTTATTTTTATACCCTTAGTTTACTTAGGGTAGAAAAAGTCTTTTACCCCCCCTAACCCCCCCCCCCATACTAAGTATCTATATCTATATTAATAATATTAGCCTCTTATATAGGCTTTATAAAGTTAGTAAGAGGTAGACTAAAGACCTCTTTCTTTAGTATACTATCCTAAATTATCTTTAAGGCCTTTATAAGCTTAAGTAGCTTACCTAAAAGGAATTAGTTAATAATACTTAGCCTTACTACTTTATAGAGGTAGTAGAGATATAGTAGCTTTTTAACTAGTATACTATATATTACCTTAACCTTCCTCTTTTTTAGTAAGCTAATAATAGTACCTTATATCCTTCCTTTTAGCTACTTATACTATAAATTAATATTCTTTATATTATAACCTAATAAGTTATAGGTAATAACTACCCTACTAGAAGCCTAGAAACGTAAGTAGTATAGTATCTTATAGGAAAATAGACTAATAGGAAGGATAGGAAGGATAACTCCCTATAGAATAAAAGAACTATAAATAAGTTACGTATAGATAATAATAAGGTAATTACTCTATAGGATTTACTAAGTAATTACTAGTATCTACTAAGTAATTACTAAGGACTAAAAAATAATTACTACTAATAGTATTATAGGACTAAGAATATAGTAATAGTATTAGGACTTATATATAGGATAGACTAAGTCTAGGACTTAAGATAGACTTCTATAGCTCTTTAGTAATTAACTTATAATATATTTTCTAAATACCTTTTAGACTTTAATATTATATTTATTACTTAATTAAGCTATATAAGCTATTATTACTAACTATTAACTATATAACTAATTACTAGGTAATTAATAGACTAATAAGCTAATAGTACTATTACTTAGTATTAAGCCCTAACTATACTTCTAGTAGAAACCTACTATTAGGAATCCTAATAATAATACTTTAATTACTCCTATTAAGTAAGTTAACCCTTAATACTAACCTAATAGTAATATAATAATATATCTATAAAGAATACTCCTATATCTTCTAACTCTAGCTCTAAGGGTAAGAAACCTACCCCTATAACTACTAAGAACCTAAATAAAGAGATAAAGGATATAGAAAACTATTTAGATAATAATAATAAACTTTTATTTACTAAAAAGGTCTATAAAAGCCTATAGAAATATATTAAGAAAAATAATAAAGATATAGCTTAGATATAAGGTATAATTAATAAGGTTTATACTTAGTTATAAAATAAGAATAATAAAACTAAGTAGCTAAAGGCTATAATTAATAAGACCCTTACTAAACTTAAAACTAAGTCCTAAGAAGCTAACATACTTAGATAGGAGGTTAAGACTCTCTAAGTAGCTACTAATATTATTATAACCCTACTAGATAGACGTAAGAAACTTAAGCTTAATTCCCTTAGAACTTATAATAGTACTTAAGGATAACTTAAAGGATTTTTAATCTAAGTTTATACCTATTAGATATTTTATACTACTAATTTTAGGAATAAAACTAAATATATAATCTATATAGGAACTTTCCTATAAGGAAAAGTACTTACTTAGTTTAAACTATTCTTAGAAGAATTCCTTATATATAATAGAACTATTAAATTATACTTAGGTAAGACCTAGTTAATCTTTAGAAGTATAATAAGCTTTAAGTATGCCCTAAAGTTATTATTTTAGGATCTAAATAAAAAACGATAAGCTAAAAGAGATCTAGCTAGCCTTAGGTAGACTAAAGCTATATCTTATTATATAGCTAAGTTTAGGTAACTAGCTACTAGACTTAATATTACTAATAAATCTCTTATTTTTATATTCTATACTAAACTTAAAGAAGACGTAAAGGATAAACTTATTAAAATTATAAACCTCCTTAAGGATTTCCTCTTATATATTAAACTTACTATAAAGATTAATACTTAGCTATTTAAATAACGTAAAGAATAAGGAGAAACTTAACGACTAAACGTAGCTAACTTAAGTAAATAATATAACTAAGGACTATAGCTAACTAAGCTATACTAGTAAAGTAAGAATTAGTAACTATATTATAATATACCTAGTACGTCTTATAGATAACATACTAGACTTATAGACGTTAGTATAGTATATAAATAAGATAATAAACCCTTATAAGACGTTAAAACTATTAAATACTATAATTATAAGAAGATAGAATACTACGCCTAGGACTATAGATAACCTAAGTAACTTTAGTATAAGACCTTACTAGAAGGCGCTAAGAGAGCTAATATTACTTATAAAAAAGTTCTATATATATTACTCTTATAGACTACCTATTATAATAATAATTATACTATATATTAAGATAGTAAGGAATAAACTAAATAGTATCCTAAGAAGCCTAAGACTAAGACTATTATAGTAGCCTATAAGCTTATAACAGAAGAATATAACTAGACTATTAATATATTATAGTATAGACTCTAAGAAGGGAACGTAATTCCTAACCCTATAATAACTACCTAAGAATTTATAATTACACCCTTAGACGTTAAGTATGTATACTAATAACTACCTATTACTAAACTAACCCTAAGGGGAAGGTTAGGATATAATAAGACTATCTTAGTAGCTTAGAAGGAACCTATCTTACTAGCCTAAAAGAAACTAATCTTCTATACTAGTAAGATTATTACTAAGACACTAAGTAAATATAATAAGTAAGTTATTTAGAACTTAAACTAAACTATATAAAACCTATAGTAAAGGCTAGATAATATATACTAATAGCTTAATAAAAGGAGAAAGGACTAAGGAAACCTAGAAATACTAATAAAAAGCTACCTATAACTCTATAAATTACTTAAATAGTAATATAAGTAGGAATAAAAGCCTACTAACTTCCTTAACACCTTAGAACTTACCTAAAGACTTTAATCTAAAGTATAGAGAGAAGTAATAAAACCTAAGATTACTATATATAAGATTACTATAGTTAGATAAAAGGTATAGAAAGCTTAGTACTAACTACCTTAATACTATAGAGGGACTATTATACTCCTAGATAATAATAAAAGTGTTATAAGCTATAAACCCTCTTTAGATAACTTTACCCCCCTTAGTAAAATAGAATAATAAGCTAAAGAATAGCTAGTAGAACTTAATAGCACCCCTACCTTTAGATAGACTAGGAAAGGATCTTAGTATATCTAGTAATAGGTTACTTAGATTCCTATACTAATTCTCTAAGACTTAGAAGAAGAAGATAAAGAATTATAATAAAGTAATAACACCTAGGAATAAGAGGAAATATAACTAGAAGTCTTTAGATATACTAATAAATAAGAAATAGTCTTTTTTAGAATAACAGACTTAGACCTTAATAAATAACTAATAAAGCCTATCTAGGAAAAACCCCTACTATATAATAATATATTACTTAACCTAAGATATAAGAACTACTACTAACTATACTAAGCTAATTATATTTATAATAACTATAAACTTTATAATATAGATAAAGAAGGATATAAATTCTTCTTTAAATAACCTTAGAAAGGATAAGCTATCTAATAGGTCTACCTAGCTAAAGACCTATATATATAGGAGATTAAAGAATATTAATAAAATAAACTTAGAGTAGGACTAAAGTCTATATAACCTATACTATACCTTAATAGCTTAACCTAGTATTAGTTAAACTACTTATATAATAAATATAAATTCTATTATATAGAAAAAGCTAAAGTATAGTAAACCTAAATTAAGGAAGTATAGCTTCCTAAGTAAAAGCTAAAAAATAAATTATACTAACTATAAAGGGACTATAGAAGGTAAAATAGGATATAAAGTCCTTATATATAATAGCTATAATAAGTAAAGATATATACCTTATCTATAATATACTTATTAATAAATAGCCTATTAGGATTATAATTAATAGTAAAGTATAAGCTAACTTAATATTATTATAACTAGTAAATTAATAGAAGATATTATAGTAAAAGAAGGAATATCTATATAACCTCTAGACTATTAAAGGAGAAGTAGTTATATATAATAAAAGAACTATTAATAAGGAAACTACACCCCTCCTTATAGTTATCTAAGAATAATATTAGTAACTAGTCTTTAATATAATAGTAATAGGAGATATAGATGTAATCTTAGGTATTCCTTAGTTATAGGAATATAACCTAAATATAGACTAGTAGTCTAGCTAACTCTAGTAGAGAGACTTACCTATAAGGTAGCGTTACACGCTATAACCCCTAAGGGAGCCTAAATAATTAAGAAAATTTATTATATATATTAGAAGGATTAAGCCTATAAGAGACTAGTAACTTACGTCTATAGTAACTATATAATAAATAATATAATAATAAAGTATACTAGATAGGTAAGAAGACTATAAAAAGAGTAATTTAGAGGAAGACTATCTTAATATAGTACCTCTTAAATATTAATAATATATAAAACTATTTACTAAAGAATTAGAAATAGGCCTACTAAAATATAGACTATATAACTATAAGATCTAACTACTAAAAGGAAAGTACCTAAAGCTAAAACCTATCTATAGACTAAACCTAACAGAAAGGGAAATACTTAATAAATAGCTAGATAAAAACCTTAAGAAGGGTTATATTAGACTATTAGAATTACTAGTAGGATATCTAATCCTATTTATACTAAAGAAGAATAAGAAGTTATAACTATATATTAACTACTATAAACTTAATAAAATTACTAAGAAGAATAGTTACCTATTACTACTTATTTTAGAATTATAAAACCTACTATATAGGGTAAACTAGTTTACTATACTTAACCTTAAAGGAGCTTATAACCTTATTTATATTAAGGAAGGAGATAAATAGAAAATAGCGTTTAAGATATAATAAGGATTATTTAAAACACTTATTATACTATTTAGACTTATTAATACGCTAGTAATATTCTAAATAATAATTAACTATATACTCTATAAGAAATTAAATATTTTTATTATTTACTACCTTAATAATATCCTTATATTCTCTAAAATACTTAATAAATATAAGGAATATATATATTAGGTACTTAAGAAACTCTAAGAAGTAAAACTCCTAGTTAAATTAAAAAAAAGTAAATTCTATAAATAATAGGTAGACTACTTTAGATTTACTATTATACTAAGAAGTATCTATATATAAGATAGTAAAGTAGCTATAGTTAGGGACTAGCCTACGCCTTAGAATGTTAAGGATATTTAATCCTTTATTAGATATATTAACTTCTATTAGAAGTTTATTAAGAACTTTAGTAATATTACTTAACTAATATAATAACTTACTAGAAATAACTCTAAATTTATATAGAATTAGATATACTAAAACTTATTTAATAAACTTAAGGAAATTATTACCTTAGAACTAATCCTTAAGATACCTAACCTAAATAAGTAATTTAAAGTAGAGACTAATACCTCTAACTTTACTATAGGTAGATAACTAAGATAATAAGATAAATATAGGAAATTATACCCCTATATATTCTTCTCTAAAGCCTTCTTAGGACTAGAACTAAATTACTAGATTTATAATAAGGAACTTATAGTAATTATCTATATATTTTAAGAATAGAGATTATAACTTTTAGGAATAAAGTACTAAGTTCTTATATATTCTAACTATAAGAACCTTATATACGTTATAACCTTAAAGGTTCTTAATAAAAGATAAATTAGATAGTTAGAATTCTTATTAGAGTTTAACTTTAAAATTATTTATTATAAAGGAATAAAAAACAGAAGAGCTAATACTTTTAGCTAAAGAACAGATTATAAAATTAAAGTACTAGAGGAAACTTATGTAATCCTTAAGAATAATAATAATAGTAACTTTATACCTATATAAAGACTTATTATAATTAGTATATATATATATCCTAACTTAATTAATAAGATAACGCTAGAATAGATTAGAGAGATATATAGTACTAAGGGATATAAATACTAAGGAGTTATAAAGACTTATAAATAAATTAGGTAATATTATAATATATAAGTTATATAGGAAGATATAGCTTTAGTAATTAAGGACTATAATATATATAAGAAAAGTAAAAATAGTCCTTATAAGCTATATAGGTATATTTAACTACTACTAGTACTACTAGAAGTATAGTACTTAATCTCTTTAGACTTTATTATTAAGCTACCTAAGTTAAAAAAACTACTTATAGGAATATACTATAATAATATTTTAGTTATTATTAATAGACTTATAAAATACGTATACTTTATTCTATATAAGGAATTAAGTAATACTAAAGAACTTATATATACCTTTCTAAAGAATATTATTAGTAATTATAGGCTGCTAAAAGAAATTATATCTAATAGAGATAAACTATTTATATCTAAGTTTTAGAAATCCCTAATTTTATAGCTTAAAGTAGATTATAAACTATTAACCTCTTTTTATCTATAGACTAATAGATAAATAGAATAAATTAATTAGATACTTAAGTAGTATTTTAGATACTATATTAACTATAACTAAGATAATTAGGTACTACTATTACTAATAGCCTAATTTACTTATAATAATACTATAAGGGAAAGTATATAAAACTCCTTATTTTACCTTAACTATAGATTTAAACTAACTATATATAGAGAACCTTAATAAGGACTATAGGCTTTAAAAGCTATAGTAGATATTAATAAACTTTAAGAAATCTAGAATAAAACCTCTTTAGACCTTAAATTTATTAGATAATAAATAAGGAAGTATACTAACTAAGTAAGGGTTAAGGAACTAACCTTTAAAGAGGGAGATAGTATATACCTACTATACTAAAATATTAAAATAACATAACTAAGTAATAAACTTAACTATAAGAAACTAAGACTATTTAAAATCCTTAAGAAAATTTTAGATATTAACTTTAAACTTAAATTACTAGATATAATAAAAATATACTTAGTCTTTTATATCTTACTACTTAAATTAGTACTATAAGGATTAAATACTAATAACTATATTATTATTAAACCTAATAAACTAGAATATAAAGTTAAATAAATTATTAACTATAGAATAGAAAACAGTTAAGAAGAATACCTTATTAAATAGAAAGGCTATAGATATAAAGAAAACTTATAGGAACTAGTTAAGAACCTCTAATACTCTTAGTAACTCCTTTAGGACTATTACGACTTATAGACTTAGATAGACCTAACCCTATAGTTAAGTCCCTAACGTTAAAGGACTACTAGAAGGAATTATTAGGATTAAAATTAGGTACTACCTTTAATAAATTAACTACCCTAAAACTACTTATAGACTAAACCTCCTATACTATAGAAGCCTCCTTAATAGACTCCTTACTATCTATAAAGGATAATATGGTATTACCTTTTTTAAAAACTATCTGTTTAGCTAAATAAATCTAACTTAGCTTAGCTAATAATATATCTAACTCTACCTAAGCTTTTCTTAGTATAGCTACTCTCTAATAAAGAATTACTTCTTTAGATTACTCTTTATAATCTAAATAACTTACCTTATCTAATAAATAATTAACTATACTATATTAAAAAAAGAATTATTAAGATACTATAAAAAGAACTTATAAGAATAAATTATATCTTAAGTTATATTATATAAGTAACCTAGGTAAGTATACTTACTATAAACCTTACTACTTAATATTATCTTATAATATAACCCTTTATTATAATAATAAGTATATAGTATAACTTTATAATTAAACTAAAAAATCTATAAGGTATAATGCTTATAATAAAGGGTAGAAGATACTTATTTAGGTTAAGAATCTAATATAGTATTAGTAAGGATAAAGAAAGGAGAATATAACTAAAATTAAACTAAGATATATAACCTACTTATTTTAGTCTTAAGGGTAAGACTTTAAGAGGGGAGACCTAATATTATAACCTAATAAGTTATAGGTAATAACTGCCTTACTAGAAGCCTAGAAATATAGGTAGTATAATATCTTATAGGAAAACAGACTAATAGGAAGGATAGGAAGGATAACTCCCTATAGAATAGAAGAACTATAAATAAGTTATATATAGATAATAATAAGGTAATTACTTTATAGGATCTACTAAGTAATTACTAGTATTTACTAAGTAATTACTAAGGACTAAAAAGTAATTACTACTAATAGTATTATAGGACTAAGGATATAGTAATAGTATTAGGACTTATATATAAGATAGACTAAGTCTAGGACTTAAGATAGACTTCTATAGCTCTTTAGTAATTAACTTATAATATATTCTCTAAATACCTTTTAGACCTTAATATTATGTTTATTACTTAATTAAGCTATATAAGCTACTATTACTAACTATTAACTATATAACTAATTACTAGGTAATTAACAGACTAGTAAGCTAATAGTACTGTTACCTAGTATTAAGCCCTAGCTATACTTCTAGTAGAAACCTACTGTTAGGAATCCTAATTATAACACCTTAGTAGGAAGGCTAAGACGTTAAGCCTTAGTATATTAATAAAAATACTAAGGCTAGTAAAGTAGTAAATAGTATTAGTAAACCTTTTAGGCCTTATAAAGCTTAGCTCCTTAGTAAAGTAGCTAATAAGATAGCTATTTAGTATCCTCTCCTAGCCTATCCTAAGGCCTTAGTCCTATAGGAAGCCCTCTAGCTCTAAGGCGCCTAGCCTACCCTTTTAGTAGAGCTCCTTTAGGTTATTTTACCTCTTCTATAGATTATATTACTATATATAGGTATAGATCTATATATATATTATACTATTAGTATAAAAGTACTTTATTACCTTACCTTATACCTTAATAAATAAGGCTAAGTTAGGGATATTTAACTTACTAAGCCTCTATATAAGAGTATCTACCTACTATAAGGCCTTATCTATTAATATTACTAAGGTACTATTATAGTCTACTAATAGCTAATAGAGCTATATTAGGGTGTTATTACTAAGTATATAATAGAAGATAAGATCCCCTAACCTTTAGGATTCTTTTGTTAGGAGCTAGATTTAGTTCTAATTTTAAATCTAATTAGGTGTATTAAACGGTATACAGACCAAAAACTTAAAACATTTTAAGACCTAGATTTAGTTTAACTATTATATATAAACAGAATTATTAGAGTATTTCTATATCTAGATTCTAAATATTATAAACTAAAAACTAGTTTTTAGTCTAATAAAAAATTTATTTTACTAGTCTAAAAACTAACTAGAAATAATAATAGACGTATATTAAAAGGAACCCTTTAGGGCTTTAAAGCTAATTAGCATCCTATAAAATTAGTATAGAAAAAATATATATAGTAATAAGTAGTAAAAAGTAAGGCTATAATATTTAGTATTAGTATATTACTCTCCTACCTATTAGAGGATCTTTAAGCTACCTAATTTTATCTTATTTTTACATAACAAAATAAGCCCTTAAGTGTTATTCTTACTCTATAATTACGCTATTTTACCTCCTATATAATAGTCCTTACGTTAGTCTGTATACTTAAAAAGAAGCTTATAGCTCTCTATCCTACTAGGGAATTCCTTAAGCCTGTTTTAAAAAACCTTTTAACATATCTAAAAGAAAGAGAACTACTTTATATAACCCTAATAGTTTATTAATATAGAAATATTTAGAGTAGTAAAGATAGAAGGAAATTAAATATAAATCCTTATATTATTCTTAGCTTAGGAAGGCTCCCTTAGCTAACAGCCTTATACTATACTATAAACTATTTAAATCCTACTACTTAGCTATTCTTATTAGTATAGATATTAACTATAAAGTATTCCTCCTATAATAGATACCTAGCCTTTAGAGGAAGATATAAATAATAATAGTCCCTTTACTCTATTTTAGGTTAAGAGAAACTATCCCCCTTATAGTAAAATAGGTAGTAAACCTTTATAAATATACTAAAAACTTAGGAAAGGACCTATATCTCTACCCTTAAAGCTAATAGGTAATACGTTTAGTTAATTCTCTACTAATCTGTATTCTATAGTACTACTAGAGATTTTAGAGAGTTAGATAAAGGAACGTTACGTACGTTAAAGCTAAGAATAATACAGACCTATCAGCCTGCTATTAGGTAGTAGATATAGTAGGGATTTCTATTCCTAAAGTTATAACTATTTATAGCTACTTAAAGAAGATACTTAGAGCTAGGATAGTAACCTATATAAGTAACTATCTAACTATACTAAAATATAGTTATATTTTAAATTAGACCCTAATTAAATTAGATATTTCCTTCTACTTAAAAATTAGGAAGGTAATAAAGATACTAATATATAAAATATAAAGATAATATAGTACGATATTTATAGATTTATAGATTTATTCTATAGATACTCCTAAATATCTGTAGATTACACGTTAGGAACCCTACGAAATATTCCCTTCTGTCTCTAAGGTATTATAAATAAATAGTACTCTAGAGATCTAGCTAAGGAAGATTAGAAAGCACTCTAAGACTTACGTATCAGTCTAGATCTATAGGAAATACCCCTAGTTTAATAGTAAAAACTCCTATAAGAAGTAGCTAAGGTATAACTCTACTAACTTAAGTATACCTTAGATAACGTAGTAAAACTAGTAGATATATGCTACTTTACTATATAAGTTAAGTAAGTTAGAAGGGTAGCTAAAGAGCTAGAAAGCTAGTACCTTACCCTTATGTATAATAAGATAGATCCTAATCTTATTATAGGAATACCTTATCTTAATAGGTCTTATAACTATAAAGAATAGTTAGTATTCCTTATAAAACTTTAGGAGGGATAGAGAAGAAATATAAAATACAGAGCCTAGAAACTACTTATATCTATAAAGACACTAAAGAAGAAAGATTTAAACCCTTAGATAAATTTAAGAAAAATATAGTTAGAGTTATCCCTTAGATAGATATAGTAGAAATAGAGTATCTACTATTATAAATTTAACACATACGTATATAGCTTATTAGTTAATAACGTAGAGGAAGGCAGAATTTCCTACTTTAAGGATACTTAACTGAAAGGATTAAATCTCCCATATATAACTAGAAAACCTTTTAGAAAGACTTTCTAGAATCTATAAAGTTTATAGTTACTTTACTAATATTATTAGAGGCAGGCTTAGCCTAAGTAAAGGAGTTAGCAATAGGGACACTTAGCTAGTTAATTATTAGGTATATAGGTATAATAATATTTAAATTTAGCCTCCTATAACTATTATAGGCCTAGATAGGGGTTTTATCCCTTATCTAGATAACTAATTGCGATCTACTAGGGGTCCCCCTACTAGGCCTTTAGTGGCCTCTAACAATCTTAAGGTAAAGATCCTTAAGATAGTTAACTATATATTTATAGGGTACGTATTACTTACGTATATAACATACTAGAATATTTACTATCTAAGGCTTATAATAAGGCCCTTATAGTTTAGTAAGTAGTGCCTACTATAATATACTACTTATTCCTATTATATCTTACTATATTAGTATAGGGTTCTTCTTCTACTTATTCTATTTTAATATTATCTAGGTAACTTAGCGGACTTACTAATCCCCTCTATATTTAGAGAGCCCTTAATTAATTTATAATATTAACGTTTAAGATAGCTAGATCCCTATTTATAATTTGTTTCTCCTGTTTTAGGTGTAAGCATAAAGAAAACAGTATTAGTCTATTAGTAGATAGGGCTAAATTCTTTCCTATATATATATATTAAGAAAGTATAGTTAGTTATGTATTTATATCTTACTTTAAATATATAGGTAAAGAGGTATAAAGTAGCTAATATAATACGGAAATATAAGCCCTATAAAGCAGAGTATGTATAGAGGGCAAATAAGGCCCTCTAGATTCCTTAATATCCCACCCTATTAATATTAACAGCCTCTTCTATGTCTATAGCATTATTACTACTAAGGAGTAGTTATTTCCCTCCTTAGTAATAATAATAGTATTAGTTCTACTCTTAATTACCTAAGCCCTTTATTATTATTAGAACTTAGAACCTAAAATACTAATAACTATAATACTAATAACTAGATTTTAACCTAAACTAGATTATACTTTATACTAGATATAATTTAAAGTTTAGTTATATTAGACAAAATACTAATAACTATATTACACTTTAGTCTAGATTATATATTAAACTAGATTCTATTTTAAATATCAGACGAAATACTAATAACTAGATTATACTCTAAGCTAGATTACACTCCTACCTAGATTCTATACTAAACTAGATTCTACGCTAAACTAGATATTACGCTAAACTAGATTCTATTTTAAATACCTAATAAAATACTAATAACTAGATTACATACTAAACCACACTTAGCTTAAAGTTTATTTCTATTAGATAAAATCTATATTTAGCTAATAAGAGCTAGATATTAGATATAACTATATAGATATAACTAATCTTATATAGTAGTTTAGTAGCCTACCGTATAAAGAGCTATATAGTAATATAAATAAAATAAAGTATAAAGCTTAACTTACTTTAATATAATTTATAGTTAATAAATAATTACGTCAGATAGTAAAGTATACGTATAGTAGTATATAAAGCTCTAGCTATTTAAATAAAGGAACAAAAGATACCTCTTAAGACTAGTTATAGTTAGCTTTCTTAGTTATAACTTCTAGGGTGCTCTAGTTAAGGTTCCTATTATTACTATTAATAATAGGTTAAGGACTCCTACGTTATTAAGTTACTAGAAATCACGCTATATATCAGAAGGCTTTTGTTTAAGCGGGATTAAAGGGTAAAGGTAGGGGCTAAAAGGTATAGAAAAACGTATATAACTCCTCTCCTAATTAAGGCAGGGCCTTATTATTATGCTTATAGTTTTTAATTATTATATATTTAAAATAAACTTAATAATATTAAAAGTTATCTAAAATCTAATATATAGCGTATACTATATATAGTAACTATAGTAAAGTCTTTATATTATTCTTAGTATTCTTATAATCTATATATAGAGGTGTACTTTTTATCCTATATACTAAGGATTATATCTATTATAGAAGAGAGAGGCTATTTATACCCTTTTTATCCCTTAATAGAATTCCTCTATACTATCTATCTAAAAGTATCCTTTATTATATTATATATATAGCATAAGGCTATTATTTTTATATATTAGTACTATTCCTCCCCTAGAGGAAGGTATTATCTCTATTATAGATTATCCTTTTATTATCCCTCTTTCTTCTTAGCTTCTGCTTATATTATAGGTATCTCTATTAGGAAAGGGAAAATAAATTACCTATAGATAGTATAGCCCTTTAAAGATAATAACGCCCTAGCTGTTACTACTATTAGAAACAGCTTATCTATACCTAGCCTAGTAGAAATCCCTTTAGTTTATATATTATATTAATTATTATTTATAAAGATAAAGATATCTAGTTACTACCTTTCTACCCCTAGTTAACAGACATACCGCCTTATAGCCTACCCTTAGACTTAACTAGTAGGGGCCCTAGACAGCCCTAACCCTATCGGGTTTAGGTTAGGCCTAGGGGGGCTAGGTTAGGCCTAGTCAGGCAGTAGGCAGGGGTAACTAGGCGTACTAAGGCAGGGAAGACAGATAGATAGACAGATAGACAGGTAGACTATAGTAGCAGCAGTAGGTCTAGTAGGTTAGGATAGTAGTAAGTAAGTATCCTATAAGTAGTAATAGTAGTAGTAGTAGTAGTAGTAGTAGTAGTAGTAGTAGTAGTAGTAGTAGTAGTAGTAGTAGTAGTAATAGTAGTAGTAGTAGTAGTAGTAGTATAATTAATATAAGTATAGGTAATTAATAGTATTAAAAGCCTTATAAGGCTTTTTTTGTTTTTTTCCCCTTTCCCCTTTCCCTCTTATCTATTTCTATTCCCTCTTTCCTCTTCCTTTTTTTCTTCTCTTATCCTCTTCCCTTATACTTTTCCCTTCTTCCCTATTACCCTTAGTATAATAGTAGCTATAGTAGTAGTTATCTTAGTAGTTATAGTATAGTAGTAGTAGTAGTAGTAGTAGTAGTAATAGTAGTAGTAGTAGTAGTAGTATATTAGTATTTATTTACTATAGGATAAGGGGGTGTTACTAAGTAGCTACCTATCTATTTATTATTCTTAAGGTAAGAGTAGTAGTAGTAGTAGTAGTAGGTTAGTACTAGTAGATAAGATATAAAAATAAAAGGAAATTAAAATAGTAGTAGTAGTAGAAGAGCTAGAAGAGAGACCTTAAGGAGGCTAGTAAGTAAAGCTAAAAAGCCTTAGGGGGCTTTTCCTTTAGTACTAAGTCTTCTCTCCCTTATTAACTAGTTAGGTTATTATCTACCTACTTACCTAGTATTATAGGTAGGTAAAAAGCCTTAAGGGGCTTTTTTACCTTTTTCCTTTTTTTTTTCTTTTCTTTTTTTTTTTTTTTTCTCTTTTTCTTTTATAAAGTACTAGTTATTCCCTATAAGGTTAACTTAGTATTAGTAAGTAAAAAGCCCCCTAAGGCTTTTTTACTTTTTTTTTTTTCTCTTTTTTTCTCTTTTTCCTCTATAAAGTACTAGATATTCCCTATAAGGTTAATATAGTAGTAGTAAGTAAAACGCCTTAGGGGGAAGCCTTAAGGGGCTTTTTTATAGTCCTAAGTATTCTCTATTAGGTTAGTCTAACTATTAGGTCCTTATCTACCTAGGTAGGTAAAGCTATAATATAATCCCTATAGGGGTTTAGGGGTACTCTTCTAGCTAAGCCTAAAAAAGCCTCCTTTTACTACTTAAACGTATAAGGTTATAGTAGAAGCCCTACTAAGGGTTCTTTACGTCCTACTATAGGTATTCTTTACTAGTAAGCCTAATAAGATAGTAATAAAAGGCCTAGCTTTTAGGCTTTTCTAGTAAGGCCTAGGATTATTAGGTTATTAGATCCTAACATACGGAACACGACGAGCTATAGTATAGCTGGTTGAAAGACCCTAACATACGGAACACGACGAGCTATAGTATAGCTGGTTGAAAGACC
>MU844650.1:0-19613 GCA_030867245.1 Colletotrichum eremochloae | reverse complement strand
TAGATC
The DNA here is from genome assembly GCA_030867245.1 of Colletotrichum eremochloae. Classification (NCBI taxonomy): domain Eukaryota; kingdom Fungi; phylum Ascomycota; class Sordariomycetes; order Glomerellales; family Glomerellaceae; genus Colletotrichum; species Colletotrichum eremochloae. The sequence goes on along the minus strand of MU844650.1, from coordinate 19,607 downwards.
TACTGCAGGCCCAGCAGATCACTCTACACAATACAACCACACTTATCCCCATTCGTTATGCCGCTGCTGACCATACTGAAGATCTGTCAAGAAGTTAACCTTTCCTAACGGAAGGCATTGATGCGAGGCAAGGGAATATCGTCCGGTCCAAACACCGGAAGGACGCTGGCGCGATCACGTAGTATAGCCCCAAAATTGCGGCCTATATGCGTTGGATTATGAGCCCAAGTGAGCGCACCTATTGAGATTGTGTTTGCTACTGTGGCATCCCTTTCAGAAAGAACCATGCTTTGAAATTAGAAGAAATCTGCTATACCGATTTACTAGCCGCGAAGAATGAGATGATGAACAACCAAGGGTCGTATTCGGGACCTTCCAATTCGGAGGATTCTGGCCTAGCCAAAGGTAGAAGCTGGTAGAAGCTTGCGATAGCAAGGGAAATGCCGGTAGACTCAATTGCTGGTCGATGTGACTTTTCCGCTTCCAAAAGCCCACTTAGTACATTTCCTCCATCTTCAGACTCTGCCCAAGTTCTAATCTCTGCTCTGTCAAAATGACGTATCGCGCGCCATATCAGGAAGAACCAAGTATCCCGGACTTCTTCGACACCAGGAAGCAGCGAGATCTGGTGGGCTTCGCTAATGAATATGGAGAGATTTTGAGCATCGTTTGGACTCAGAAGCATTGATAATCTCTTCGGGATCGTTCCCTACGCACGTTCAACATCAGTTGTATTTTAAGCGGGCCAACAGACTGTACCAGTGTATTGTTTGGAAGAAGCATTCCAAGTTCTTGGATCCCGTCGAACACATTGACGTGGTTGGGCTGAAGGAATGAGCTCCGGTTGGAAGCAAAATCTGCTGCTATCTCCAGAAGATACAGTGATGGATGAGCCTCTGGTTTGGAAGCAGCTGGTGTCAAGTAAATGTCGATGACGCTCTCGCAGAGCTCAATGTTTTTCGCCAGCCTTAGGGTCCAGTTCCTCGAGCAGTGTACACCGACGAATTCTGCACAGAGCCGGATGTTATCTGCAAAAGAAACGCTTTTATCAAGGTCGTAGATCTCATCCTCATCGACGTCCCCTCCAGCCAGCTCAAAAAGACAACGAAAAAGCGCTATGACATGGAGCTCTTGTCGGTCATCGTTTGACCCTCTCGTGTTCGTATTACTTCTTAGGGTATGGAGCAATGTCGTCTTACTGATATTACCCAAGCTGGGGGAGTCCGGGTCGATCAACAGTCCACAGAAGGCCAAGATCTGAACGTAGGTCATCTGTACCGTGTAGCTAGCTTTCTGTGAACTATCAGTATCCAGCACGTTTGATGTTGAGTATGATGCCTGTACTTCTACCTCGTGGGACAGAGCAGCCCATTTCAACGGCGCTGTTGGTATTATGGACTCCGGACACCCTAAGAAGGAGCACGTTTGTCGAGCACGAAAACAGTAGTATTTCATCAGTTGTCTACCGCCTCCGTTCCGAATTCTGCCAGTGGCTTCTGACAGCCACTGGCTTACAGCTTCTTCTAGTCCCATTGTATGCCAGGGCGGCAGAATGAAATACGGAAGGTTTATCCCGAAGGTGAGGACTTTGGCAAGACTGGCAATGCAGGCCGAGTCGACCGCAATCTCGGTATAACATTCATCGTTTGTGCTGCCGATGATGTAAATCGAACCCACGTGATCTCTTAACATATGGTAATGTTCATCGTGGGCCAATCGTGGGAAGTAGCAAGCTATACGGTTGGAAGTGGACTGCGGTTCGTGCATGTTTGAATCGGGGATGTCGAGACACTAGGAAAGGTTCAGCAATTAGCATGGTATTCCTGAGAGGGTTTCCGTTCATGATGAGCAATGGAGACCCCGAATGGAGCGATGAGAGCTTGAACGAAATAGATGTAAAGCGAAAGAGTCCGAAGATGCAGCTAGTGGATCTAAACATAAGAGAACGGTGCATGGGTTGAGAGTGTTACCGAGGGTGATGGTCCCTTTTGTTTTTTGAAGGGTGCTTGTTCAGAGCCAAAACAACTCGAGCGTTCTGATGAAAAAGTACGATGTCTTGAAGATTTTTCAAGGATAGACCAATATGATCTCGGCAAAAGACATTCAGTTGTGTCCACCACTAGTCGGCATGGTACTTATACTGTATTCTGCTTGTGTAGCTGGATCCCTTCTGATCCACTTTGCGGCAAGGGTCATATCCAGGTCCATCGAATCCCTGAGGAACGGGTGTGATACATTGCACCCGGAGTCTACATTGGATGTGCGTACCCCCAGGAAGCTCCAGGGATAGAACCGAAAGGGCCAGCAAGCACAATGATCGACAAGAGTCAGCCGAATCTTCGGACAGCCAAGGCGCTTTCGAGTGCTCCACGTGAGTTAGGCCGAGGGTCTGTTTAGCCACATACTATATAATCTTTCTTCGCTCCAGTGCCATTTCCCAGTCCATGTCCACCCATCTCATCCGAATTTTGCCAGTTCCCAAGACCACGAAGATAAGTACGGCAATCTCCCCTCCAAGCGCTCGCCTGACATTTGGATGGTTTGTATACTGAAAATTCAAATCGCAGACGCCACCATCTATTCCTCGTCATGGTTCATTTGCTATCACTGCCCCCTGAGATCCTTCTCTTGATCTTGGAGGAATTATACATCAAACGTGACCTACGGTCATGTGTGATGGTAAATCGACAACTGAACGAGATCATCAGTCCGAGGCTTGCTGAGCTTCACCTGATCAAATGGATTCGCTATTCCATCTGGGGGGAAAATCCCACTTCTAGAAAGGCCGACACCAAGGCAGCCGGCCGCGCCTGTAAAGTACTCAAGCGCTACCAGTTGACGGCGGCAGCAACAGCCTGCCGATTCACCAGCACGCTGCACTCTCCGAATAAGGAAGATTTCACCCTTCTTCACCTAGCGGCATTCTCGGGTCTACAGAGATTAACAAAACTACTTCTACAACGTGGAGCCGATCCTAACGCCGAAGGAATTCGCCAAAAGAAGGAAAATGGGAAGGGCTACTGGACCGTGACGCCGTTAGATATGGCCATCGAAAAAAACCAGTACAAAGTGTCGAGCCTCCTTCTCAATCATGCTGTAGATATTGGTCCACGCCTTCTATATGCATGTCATTTCCAGTCAAAGACGGCTTTGGAGGTGATCTTTGACGAATATCCGACTACGAAACTTTTATCATGGACTCTCCGAGGCTTGACCCCTCTTCATTACACTTTATCGCAGGCTAAAACTGATCCGGCGGATTTTGTGGAGGTTTTGAGGAGCTACGGGCCAGACCTTGTGGAAACTGCACCTCACAGCGATGAGCTGTTCCTGGAACTTCTCGAGAAACGCTACTTTTGCACCGCACTTCAGTTGGTTCATATGGCCACCAGCTTTTTTAATTTTCAACAAGCATGTTATATCCAGCCGAAGAACGCCACTGAGGGATTTTATCTCCTTCGTATCATTCGAGGATTGCGAAGAAACGTCGATATTCCTCCAGAATATGTGTGGCCAAGTTGGTGGCTATCGTGCGGAAGTTTGCGGAGCCTTGGTTATCGTACTTGGGTGAACGACGTTCTTCAAGTTCTGGCAGAGTTCGAGACTGTGGCAGAGTGATCTTGGGATGACATGCACGGTTGTCGTCTCGTTGACGCGGCAGGTGTGGATGCTTGGCATGACGGGAGGTACGCGCAGCGAACAGGAAAGCACATTGAGTTTAAGAATAACAAGTCATTCATTCCAGGAAGGCATTGGCATGACGCATGCTTCAACGTGGCACTTGTGGCATAGTCTCCGCCGTGGATGTCATATTCCGTTGCCTTGTAGATAGATTTTCAGTCAACAACCTTCTCCTTTGCTTTAGTCACACAAGCGGTATTGAACTTTGGACTTGTTGGACAAGGCATTCCGGCGAGAGCACACCGGTGGCGCACTCATCGGAAGGACGGTTAGCTCGCGATTACCGCGAGTCTGTCCGTTTTGCCAGCCTCGCTATTTCCTGGCGGGGGCTTGGCGACACCGAAAAAAGAAACCATTCTTGGGTTCCTGCCATGGGAGACGAAGACAGACAGGGGCCCAGAACCTCTCACAGGAATAGGGGCAGCGCAAGACCGCGAGAGCTGGTGAGTGTGAGGTGTCTTGCGTGAAGCGAATGACGAGACCTAGGCCATGCCATGTTGGGCTTAGTGCTCTTCGCTCATGGCTTGAAGAAGCGGCTATCTTGAAAGGTGTGTCGCGTATAAAACCTCGGTGAAGGGCGGACGATCGGCAGTGGGTGACACTTCGAAGAGATGCACCACCGAATCTTCACACAGGACGCGGTTGCGATGGCCTCGGGTCTATGCCAAGCGTGCCAGGGTGCCTGCACATTGTCGCGGGCTCTGGCTCGAGCTGGCGGCAGGCACTGCTGCGGGGGCTTTCGCCCGTTGTCTCGTCCGAACGTAGAGTCGCCCCAACTTGTGGCCCACTGCCTTGTTCCCTGCTGAATACACCAGACAGTAATCCCTGCCAGGTACCGCTGTGTAGCTTCCTCTGCCTGTCCTTCCTCCACCCCTCCCCATGTTTCCACCACACATGTAGCATTGGTTGGGAGTCGGTCTCTGGGCCCGCCGAGTCCCGATTGAATCGCAAACAGCGGGCCCATCACGCTTGTACCAGGGTTGCTGCAGGGAGGGCGTGTCGCATATGGTGCGTCTTGTTTCGACATACAGCGTGCTACTCAGTACAGCCGAAGTCACCAGGTGTCGTCGACTCCGGACGAGCATCCGTCCCATATGTACAGACCACAAGAGTGAGGCGACTTCGTATCGCCCCGGTACTCTGGGTACTTGGCACCGCGTTCCTGCTGCCAGCATGCTGCATGGGGTCGGAACTATCGTGTGAGCGCGGTCCCGCGGGTGATTGCGTCAAGATGGCCTAGCAGAATCCAGTCGGCCAGATGCGTGCGACCCAAGGCCTCAGGCAGGTCATGTACTGGGGGCCAACGACGGCCGTCTGTGGGTTTGCTGGTGTTGAAGCTCCGTTGCTTTGGTCCCAAGCTGAACCGCGGCGCGCCTGAGGCACACTAGTGACGGATTCGCGAAGCCCTGGGACGAAGTGGTGAGGGCGTGCTATCAGGACACGGCGGGCGAGGTGTTCGGCTACACACGAGGTTGCTCACCCCTCCACTGTCTTTTCGTGTGGGACTGCGCGCGGCGCCCGTTGGCTGTCGTGGAGGGCGACGATGGACTCTGCGGCCTCTCTCGAAAGGAGGAACGTGCAACCTCGAGGTACACGCGATTGGCCCACGTAGGTGAACTGCGGTGCGCAATTACCTCAGAACCTCCGCCAAGAATGAGGCTCTGCGAACACATGCTTCCTTAAGGACACTGGAGAGGCTCCGGCGGGCACGCCTCCCACAGTGATTATGATCCTTATACCGGATTCATGCAACCCCGTCGCGGATCTGCCAACATTTCTGACTCGCCTCGAATCGTTGGTCCGTCAGGTCAACTTTGCCTCCATCAAAATGCAACGCCTTCCTGTCGAGATAGTGTCATACATTGCCGAGTCTCTAGACTTACATGACATATTCAACCTCAGCTTGACCTGTAACCATTTCAGATACATCGTGGGCAATGAAGACATTTGTCGGACCGCGCTTGAGGTGAGCCCCTTCATCCGAGACTGCGCTGTGGCATGGTGGCTAATTGACGTAGACGCACGCCCCATACTCTGCCGATATCCAACATGCCCGCTCCTCCAGGCAGTATGCTCGTTGCTTACGGCGATTGATCAAGACGCGAAATGCCATTGCCGCTGCCGCGCCATACTCTGTTGCACTTGTTGCCCAGGCAGACGAGTTCATATACTGCGACGGCATGCTTTGCTATACCCATGGCCGCGAGTCCCTTCGTCCACTTCATTTGCATGAGTTTGCGGGCTCCGAGATCGTCATCGATATCCGCACGTTACTGCAGTCCGCTTTAGAAACGGATCTCGGCGACGACAAATTCAAGTTTCGCCCGATCCACTTCGCCTGTGGGATCGTAAGCTGCCTCTACCGCCCGCCAAAGTCCGGAGGCCGAAGTCGCCTCATAATCCTAGATCTACAGCAAAAGAGACTCCTGACAGCCCACCCTCTCGAATCTACATCCAAGCTGTTTGTGCGCAATACAAGGGAACATCTTTACTACGGCACCCACTCTCTGACTAGAGATGACGGCTTCAAAAGATGGGCTCTGAAGCGATTTGACACCTGTAAGGATGAATGGGCCCCAGGCCGTCTGGAACTTGAAGACTTAGTCGGATCAGAGATTGGTGCCACTGTCTGTTTTGAGGTGTTTGACAACCACTTCTATGGACTTTCGAGCCTAAACAGTTTTGAGGCCTATGAAGCCGACTGGACTTCGTATTACTACGGATTTCGCCTGCCGCTAGGAAGTTCACGGGCCGAGGACATGCAGCTGACATCGAAAAATGCTATGTGGCGTCGGCAACATGAAGAGGGGCCAATTGATGATACATGGAGTACTCTTCAACTCGAAAAGGACCCAGTAACTGGGGTTATCATGGTCTCGGAGTGCCGAAGAGAGTGGCTCGTCGACGAGTCTTCAGGCACAAGAACATCATATCGAACGGCACTCGGGTTTTCTGACTGTCATCACCGTTCGGGTGAGGACTCCGATTCAGACTCTGGCTCCGAAATCGACGCTAGAACCAGCGAGATGTCATTCATCCATCCTTACTTGACTGGCACATTAGCGCACACTAAAAAACAACGCGACGAATCAGATCTTCACAGAGGTGATGATGGCTTTACGACCCCAGCAATCACTCTCAGCCAATGCTTTGTACGACGTTATAACTATTCCTGCGAAACGTTCATCGACTTAGTTAACGACCCTGAAGCTGCCGATATGATGACACGGAGACTACAGCTACGCTGTATTTCCCGCTCCAGTTATGCTAGGAACAAACGCTGCCTACAAGGAACCCCAACTGAAGACCCCGCACAAGCGGCTCTCCAGCTCTCCACGCCGAATAATATATCATGGTGGCTGCCAAAAGTCGACATAAGCTAGAATGACGAACGCTTAGCAGAGTTGGATAACCTGCTTAATCCAAAGGGCCACAATACTCAAGGCCCTATTTCAGGGGTCATGGACGACCGTTCTCTCGTTTATGCCGTCGGCCCGCGGGCGTACCAGAGTAAACGACCTCTAGTCTTCATTTCATTCGACCCTGCCATCAGACTTGCAAATACCAAATACTGGCCCGGTGGCCCAATGGCGTCAGCGCAAACTCAACCAAAGACCCAGGGGGATAACACGATGGACCTCTGCCCCTATCCACAAACGCAGCCATTGCCGGCCTCGAAGCTTACGTTCAGAAGCCCCTCTTTCAGCGAGGGGCCCTGTTCCGGCCCAAAGCAGGTACCGACGGATCTGCCGCCAGATGCCGATAGACTCAACGAACCAATTTGTTTCAGGAAGTTTCCAGCTGCGTACTTGCATGATGCTGGCGCCACTGGAAAAGCTTCCGGCTTCAGCTTCGCATACAGCACAGAAACCGGGACACAGACTTCGGGCCTGCCGCGATCCATCCCTGGGAATGAATAGTGAATCCTTCAGGGTCTAGACTGGCACTGGATTCGATAGAGTCCGCATATTTTCCGTGTGGTGCAAAAGATTAGGAGGATTGAATGTAAAGTCATTGACTAATATAATCAGTGGTGACTAATGATGGTCTATAATTGATCTTCATCTACTTTACATCAGAAATGGCCCATACGATCCCTAATCATCAACCCAATGACGTTAGAAATGAAATACAGAGACATGCCGACAGTGAAAAGACCTAGTGGGTGCTTCCTTGTCTCCACATTCGCGCGTACAATGCCTCGGCTCTCATACTCATAGCTCCATAGTTGACACATAGGAGCTGAGTGCCCAGGTCATCAGGCGGGCGTCGATGGCATGGCCTTCTTCCTGCAGACTTTTGAGCTGCTCGTACAGTCGGTTCACAGGAACGTAAAGAGTCATGATATTTTCTCCTGCGTCGAACTTGGTCGGACCCGTAACGATGCCGTGCTCGAACTTCACTTGGTTGTCCTTGCGACAGGCGTTTACGACTATAACCTTGATCGTCTCGCTTATGCAGCCGCCCGAAGAGTAGGCCACTATACTCTCGTATACCACTGTAGCGTTCAGTGGCGTCTCTTCACGCAGCTCTCGCAGCCCTGCATCTTGGGCGTTCTGGTCAATATCTGGTTCGTACACACCGGCTGGAGCATCGATGCAGTACTGGCCAGTTGCCTCACGCCATTGCCGCGTCAGGATAAAGTAGTTTTCGCCCTCAATATCGATCCGTGCAAAAACCAGGACTGCGTCAACTGAGTCGTCTTTGTGAATGTTTCGTTGTAGGAACCCCTTGTTGCGAATCGTGCCCTCGTCATTTGTAGACATGACATTGTAGAAGGTAAACTTCTCGTTCGACCAGACAACTGTGCTTTCGATGTTCCTGGCTTCCCTGGGAAACCTTTTGGTGTTCAAGATGTGGGACATTGTCGATAAGTAATGGTAGATAGAATTTGCGGTTAATGGCTTGTGTTGTATTGCTTAAGGGAAAGGTGGTTGAAGTGTGAGTGGTTGTGATTCCAACATAAGGGGAGGGAAGGGACGAAATATATAGAATAGAAAGGTTTGGCTGTTTCCAAAAGAAAACGGTCACATGAACGCCTAACTCAGCCTCGACTTGGACAATCGCATGATGGGCGGGATTCTGCCTCGTGATTAAGTGGACAAAAGGAGATTGTTTGCAACCCCCCACTGCTAGGCAGACTTTTAGACAGATGCCTGAGCATATTCGAGGGCCTGCCTTTGCCCGGATCAGAGCGCTGGTCCAGAAACTTGAGTATATAATTGAACGTCCGTAATCCCAAAGTCCAGTCCCCTCTCTTGGTCACCTTTTACATCAATCACAGCGTCTTTCTGCCCTCTACCCCCTTTTACATCATGACCGTATACCATACAAGCCGTCATCCCGGTGAGGATGGTCCAGTTATCGAACAAAACCTGCCGCCAGTCGAAGATATAACTTCCCTGCCCTCTTCACAGTCTGGGGACAACTTGACATCGGAAGCCATTATCACCGAGTTGCAGCAAGGAATCAACGAGATTTGCCGATTATGTCGGGTATATGGACCGAAGCTACCAGAATTACTGTTTGCAAACGTCAATATCACGAACATCATCTTCCCGGATGTCAAGAAGCTCAACCTCACTTGTCTCGGCGATGCTGATCACTTCACCAATGAACAGCAGGTATATATTGATCAACCTAAAATAATTCCAGGTGAATTCCCAGTGCTTTATTGGCTCCTTCGTGCCGTGTTGCACTTTTCTACAGGGAGTTCCGGGCCGGTCCTTATGAAGCTCAGGCCCCCGAGCACAAATGCTCACGTTGCCCCCAAGCTGGACATCCAGCTCGGTTCGGAAAATCGAGGCTTGGTCATTCAATTGACGTATTTCGTTGGTGGCAAGTTTCACAAGTTTGAGGTTTTACGAGCTACTCTTGAGGATTGTCGGGTTCCGTTCGCTGGCCCACGAAAACTTTACGGCCAACCCATACCAATCAAGACAGATGCCTCACAAACGCCTATTGCATCGGACCAGTCGGGTTGGGAAGATATTTTGAAGGCCTTGTTTCCTAGATCAGGGAGTAAATGGCGCCACGCAATGAGTGGCTCTCTCGGTGAGAAGACTCCTGGGGAGGAGGATGTTCTCGTCAAATTTGCTGAGGCGTGTTGGTGTCCCGACGATAATTCAAGCCACCGTCTTTCCGATACTCAGGACGAAGAGTGCCGTAGGCTAGTCCTTCTGTCACCCTGCTATGCGAGGGAGTTTTTGCAGGGCTTGATTGGCAAGCCTGGCGGGCCTCTCCGTTACCGCAACTACGGACCGCCCAACGGAAAGGATTAGCATTTGCGCAATGGGGGGCTGGCATAGCTACATGGCGGGAGACTTTTCATCTGATTTGTATCAAATTCCTAGTTCTCCGTACTTCAACTGTAAAGTATCTTAGATGTGTTTGCTATCTTTGTGATCGAACTCAGCAATTTTTCAAGTGACTATAAACCACGAGATGGGAGACTGCCGTCCTGAATCTTGCCCTTAACCGAAACGGAATGGCTCAACCAGCAAATCAAGACCGGCGGCAAATAATTGTGGTAGCCTTGCTAACCTCCGCAGGCGTGATGATAGACCCCAGGCCGTAAGAATTAAGCTGTAAACGAAAATCATCTGCCAACTTTCGTTCTTCCCTTACCTTAATCTTGGTTACTGCGTATATAAAGAAGTTTGAAGTCTAAAATTATGATTCGTTCGCTGGCGTACATAATTCACTCTCTCCTGATCATTGTGTGGAATATGAGCACAAGATAATTACGCTGTTGCCCTAATATAGATTGACAATAGTTGTATTGAAAATAGGTTGTCAATAGTTGCACCCACTACCGAGTGACGATGCGCCGTAGGACGGCCAAAAGCAGCTCCTTTACATACGCGACGGCTGTGGCGGCGCATACGGCTGCCAGTTCTTGTTCTCGTGCGCATCGGCATAGTCATAGATGCCGCATTCGAAATGCACGACCGAGTCTATACACCGCGTCTCCGGATATGACCCAGCCCGTTGCGATGGACCATGGCGGACGTGGAATAATACGATATATCAGGGAGCCTATGCTGTGTAAAATAAAGTGAACAGAATTTGGCACCTAGTCTGCAAGCGGCATCGAAGCCTCAAGGTTGCAGGGGGCTGGCTTAACAAAGTAGCGTGGAACGGTCACACGAACCACGATGTCCAAACTGAAAGTAAATATCGTGGCGTACGAAGGGTCCGCCACGTGGATTGTGTTTTAATAAGTGACCGTATGGGCTCCCATTACTTTATTGTTTTGATGTATTGAGTTCTAGGCTGTTGAGAGGGACCCTCCATAACGTATCTGGCAGTCCCAAACAATCTTCAACATTTATAGGAAATGATACATAGGCAACCCGTAGTAGAGACCTTAACAGCCATCGCTTGCGACAGCTCTTCTTCACCTCGCTCTGTACCATCCACAATAAATGATATGGAGTCCCATTCTACGCACGAAGACACAATGTATGATTGGCTGACCGGTGTTCACTGAAAACGAGACAATACCAGAATCGGCATGAGCGTAGCGGTTGTGTACTTACTGGCTGGCTCTGCGCTACATATCAACTCGTTATTCCTTCAACAATGCAATGGACAAAACTCTGGCCAATGCATCGCTCGGGCTAACGTAGAAGGCCAATGCGATAATGACGTAAAGACCGAGTAACATGGCACCCTCGAGATAGTTGGACTTGCCGTCCTGTACAGTGTACGTGACTACCAGCACAGAGAACGCGAAGACGACGGTCTCGAACGTCTCAAAGCGGAGAGTCATGGGCTCGTCGAGGACAACCCATCCGAGGATGACCAGGAATGGAGTGACGAGAAGGGCGATCTGGATGCTGGACCCGATGGCAACACCCATAGCGAGGTCCATCTTGTTGCGGATGGCCACGACGACGGCCGTGACGTGCTCCGCCGCATTGCCGACGATGGGAATGAGGATCAGTCCGATAAAGCTTTTGCTCATGTGGGCCGTTTCGACAATAGGGTCGATGCTCGCGACAAGGTAGTCGGCGCAGAGTGCCACCAACACGGTGCTGACAAGAAGTACCACAGTAGCGGCAATAGGGCCCATGATGGGCTCCTCGGCTTCTTCCTCGTTATGGTACTGGATCTCGGCATCGAAAAGGTTGGGGTGAGTGCGCAGCTGGAACCAGAGGTAGAGGACGTAGAGAAACAGCAGAATGACGGCAGTGCCGCGGGACAGGACCAGAATGCTGCGGTCCTTGTCGACGCTGTCGGCCTTGTCAAGCACGGAGTAAAGCTGCGGTGCGCCATTAGTTCATGAACGAGGGTAAACAAGCTCACTGAGGTGCGACGTACCGTGGCGGGGATGACAAGCGAGGCAGAAGAAAGCGTCATTAGCGAGCAGGTGGTTTGCGCCGTAGCAGACGCGAAGCTCTGCTCCATGCCCTGGCCGGTGACCCTGTCGCGCATGTTGGCAATGCCGCCAAAGAAGAAGCACATGCCCATGACGAGCAGCAGGTTCGAGAGAATGGAGCCGAGCATAGACGACTGGACAACCTCGATCTGGCCCTCCTTCAGGGCGACGATGCTGACGATCAGCTCGACGGCATTGCCAAAGGTGGCGTTGAGCAATCCTCCAAGAGCCTCTCCCAGCCTCATAGAAACTTGCTCGGTTGCAAAGGATAAGACAGCGGCGAGCGGGATGATGGCAAAAAAGTTGATGGTGAAGACGGCAGTCGGGCTCCAGTGAAGCTTTCCGGCAACGATGCCCAAGGGAACCATCACAAGGAGAAAGTTGACATAGTCTGTGACGGAGCAACTCGTTAGCAATCGCGGCACAATGTCGCCAGCATTGCCAAGGCATGGATGGATGCTACTAACTACTCAAGAGGGATACCTTGGTAACGTGCCATGCCTGGGAGGAGTATCTCACGGCGATGTTGGGGCTGTCGGTGCCTGGTGTGCGGGTAGAGTTGAAGAAGAACTTCAGCGTCTTGTTGCCGCTCTCGCCGTTCGCGACATGGGTCTCAGGGTTGCCGTTTGCAAGGAGCGGTGAGTTCTCGTTGACGTTGCCATCGTGGCCATTAGGCTTGTTGGCGGTACCCCAAGAGCGGACCTGTCCGCGGAAATGCTGGTTGACTGAATTGTCGGACATCGCACCCTCACAAGTAGCGGGAGCCCAAACAGTAAGGGAAGTCGTTTCTAGTTGCTTACGCGGGCCTCAGGGTAGGCGTGATTCTGGGAAAAAACGAGTGAGGGACATCGAACAGCAGCGGAAGGTTCATGGCCGGTGGGATAAGGCGAGTAGATATAGCGCAGCAGCGAGGGAGCTGCGAGCGCCTGACACCGGACGCGCCAGGTTTCCTGCATTCAAGAGATGCAGCTCTAGAACTGGGGAAGAAAGCCCAACGAGGCTTCGCTGGGCTATACTAGGATCATAACAGGCAGCGGTGGAGAAGAGCGTTGGCATACTGGATGATCGAAAGCGTGCGCAGGGATTGAGTATGTGACTGGACAGCGGGGCGAGCCGAGTCGAAGTGTCTGCTTGCAAGTGGTGTCGCGTTCGGATGGCGTGCGCGCAGAGTCCATTGGCAGGTTGGGTACAGCATCTTGGAGGCTCAGCTCGCGAACCAGACCACAACTTGCATGGTCCTCCGCACAGTTGATGGCAGCGCACGCCTCAGGGTCGGCCTAGTGGCAACGGTGAAGGCTGCCGGTGCTGGGAGCCCTGCCACGAGATGCAGCCAAATCGGGCTGTCACAGATGACATGCCTGTCGAAAAGGTTGAGTTATCGGCGCCCCACTTCACAATTTGGGGAGCGGGCGGGGAGCCTGAGCCGGTGCACGGACTGGTACGTGGGAGGATGGCTGATCCAGTCGCGAGGTTTGGCTAGCCCCGCAAGGGGTGGTCGTAGGACGTGAACTGCTGGGACAGAAACTTGTACGTGGCCAAGCCTGGTGGCGCCAAGGTCCTTGGAACAAGGGACCGCGGACGTTTTGTTCATCTCCCTGCTGGCCACAAGCATGCAGTTCCAGGAGCTAGCGCGCTCACGGCTCGTGGTATCACAGCGCCAGCCTTGTACTGCAGCCTTCGAAACAGTACTTACGGGTACGTTGAAAGTGATCCAAACTGGACATGCAACCCCACGTCCTCAGTCTCAGCACGTGACATGAAGGGAGAGAAGACAATTTGTGGGTCTCTGGAATAAACCAACAACATGCACTACGAGATTGTCAGCTCAGCTTCTGATAGTCGGCGGCTTCCCCACATCATGCATAAAGTGCTGAATAAGCGGTGTCCGTAGCCTGTCGTCCAATACAATCGCGCGTTGGGAACGAGAGATCAAAGCTGCAGTCATGGACAGACAGGCGAGATGAATCTCGTCTTCCACAGCCCTGGTGGACTTTTGGTCTGTCTTTCAGCAGTGCGGCCAGGCCGTGACGACGTAACATCCTGAGCTGCAGGGATAGTTGCGGATATTGAGGCCATCGGCATCGTCACATATAGACGCCCGCGGTTTCCGGCCCTCATGGGGACTTCGTGTCTGAGACTTGCCTCGGCTGGAAGCTGGACCACTTATGATCGTCTCGCGAGGCGGAACCAAGTTCAGGTGGACCTTTGCCCAATATGCCTTGCCAAACGCCTGTCCATCGGTGCCCTGGGAGATTGCAGGCTCGCAGGGCCCGGGGTAGGACTCAACTCCGTTCACGGCACGATGGCCGGTGTTGAGAAGCTGTCAAAAGACATCATCGTCACGTACCTATGTGGCCGATACAAGTTTCGCCTCACTGGAGCCTATGACTTAGGGCCATTTTGCCAGGGTCTCATATTACAGTAAGGAAGGCTCGTTTGAGAGCTACTTCATTTGGGACTGATCACATTTGATCACCGGAAGCTCCGTAGCATCGTCGTCAAAGACTCATTTATTAAGAATGAAAATAAAAAACTAAGGAGTCACTTATTTCTGTCCCTCGCCACTGGTACGACGACGGTCGAGACGTCTGACCACAGCTCCGAGGACGACTTTGAGGATGTTGTCCGCCGTGAGCACGCCCCGATTACCGTGCTCCCAGGTGACGGCGTCAACCATGTCGCGAAGGTCACCGTCAACTCTTTTGCCGAGATTGTCATCGAGCTCCCGAAGTGCCTCGCTGGCACCGGGTTCATTGCCAACCTGGAAGAACTGTACGCCAACCTGGTGCATAGGGGCGTCGAGCTTGTCGAGCTTTTTAGCTGCAGAGATGATGGTAGACTCAACATCGTCCGATGGTGCGCCGTCAGTGATGACGATGATATCAATTGGCTTAACGCTCTCTACATCATCTTTGCTCTCGAGGAGCTGCAAGTATGGCTTGAGGATGGCACGAAGACGCTGGCCGGTGGGTGTAGCGCCGCAGGGACGGACAGTGGTGAAGATTTCGTGGACCGTCTCGGCACGTCGGATACCGTAGTAGCCATTGGCGGCCTTGCCTGCCTTCACGTTGCCACTTTTTGTGTTCTTATTATTGAGGAAGTACAAGTCGATACCGTCATCGTCATGGGACGTGCAGATGTGGGTGATGGCGCCGAGAACATTTTGGACCTCGATCCACGAGCGGCCGGCCATCGAGCCCGAATCATCGATAAGAAAGATGGTGTCGAAGGAGGATAGAAAGGCATAGGGGTCTTCTGGTGTGGAGCCGCTTATGCTGTCAGCAGATATGATGGAGTCAGCGCTGGACAGAGCGGGCGACGGGCTGTTGACGGGGCCGTCCAGAACCTCAAGGTACTTGGCGCCGGGTCGAGGGGTCGCGGTATAGGCGGGAGGAGGGTGATTAGGTGTTCGAAGATCGGCACCATGACTGGTCGATGTCGCATGAGCAACTGTGGTATTGGGCGAAGACTCATAGTTGGCTTGTTGAGCCTCCAAAGGACCGGGGGGGAGGCTTTTGCGACCGTCCATGTCTTCTGACCCTTGAAAAGGAGTAGTCGACCTGGGAAACAGCTTATTCTTGAACGAACTGAAGAACCTGGACATATTGGAGCTTTTGCGGTCGTCCAAGGCGGGCGATGGGGATTAGTGATAGCTGGCGGCCAACCGAGGCACTATAAAAGATGTGGACAGCAAATAGTTAAAGAAGTGGTAAAGATCAAGCAGAAATAAACATTCAGCAGCGCTGTTATATAGTCTCTTCGGAGAGATGGGTAAGGCTTGCAATTTGTCAAGTTCAACACTGAGATTCAGTTCAGAGCTAATGAGTTGTGATCCAAGAGCTTGTGGGTCAATTTACCTCGACCTTGTGCTACTTGATGGAAAAACGACATCTTATATCACACGGGCTCCAACCAGCCTGTCCGAATCTGCCTTAGATAACCCGGGAGGCTGTGAAGAAGGCGGCGCAGCAAGGGCCTATACCAATGAATATCGACTGCTCCTCCGGAGCATGGCTTGGATGCTCTGATTGGTCTGTTCTGGCCTCAGCCACTACAATGGTAGACTCTGGACAAAGAGATTAATTCGGGACGGGTCACATCAACCATGTGTCCTATCACGATGTCCGCATCCCCTCCAGGTGTGAGTTCAATGTTTCCATCCCCACGCAGTCAACAGAGCACATCACCCTGTTAGGCTCGTGAGTTAGGATCTGAGCCACAGCGTCTGCAGCGACAAAGTGGATCGGGTGGAGCCAATCAAGACGGCCAAACCGAGCCGCTACTCGGCGTGATGGACGACGTAGGCCTGGGAGGGGCGACAGAGGGGCGCTCAAGAGTTCGAGAAGGCCAGCGCCAAATACTGCTACAGTGGTAGAGCATGACAGGGAACCCCAGTCCGACCCACACGGCGTTGCATTGTCTACTAAAAATGTCCAGAATTGGCTCATATGTATGAGTCGACGAGAGTGACGACGCGGACGATTCTGCCGTCCCCAAACACCGAATCCGCTCCTCTAGGCTGCAACCAATTGCCATGTCTCTCCAGAATCTCCAGTTTAGATCTTTATTTTCAGCGATTGGTTGTACTGTACAGTTTAGACCAAATCCATTTTCCGCTTTCGGTACAGACGTTCAATCTTCCAAATGGACTGGAGGCCACTTTCGTATGTGCTCAGTAAAATAGAGGAAGATCCAGATTTGGCGGCATAACAAGCTACAAACATCCACTCTTTGCTTTGATTACCAGCTACCAAAGTACTTGGAAGTAGAATCAAATGCTCCACTCACTCTTATGCCCAACCGAGGATCCACTGCAGCAGTACGAGCGGGTTTGCAGACTACTATGGTTTGATGGGTAATCCTTATCGGATAGTTAGGTATTGGCCCATAGACAAACAGGAACTAAGCCCCGTGCGAGGACAGAGACGGGCATCTCAGTCAGACCCGTGCCATCGACAGAAGGAGACGAAGCGACGAACCGGCAACATGAGCGAGTTTCGTGGGTTTGTAGTTTCTTGTATCCATCGTATAGATACCACCTAAGTGTGTTATGCTTCGAGATGGAGGCGGCTGGGCTGATGAACAACTTCCCATGCATTGTCGTTCGTGGTATCTGCGACTATGCGGACGCGCACAAGAACAAGCGGTGGCAGCCATACGCAGCAGCGACGGCAGCAGCGTATGCCAAAGGACTGCGATTGTAGGCCTCGGAGGAATAGGCAAGACACAGGTCGCGATTGAAGCCGCTTATCGTGTTCGCGATGCACACCCGGACTGCTCCGTGTTCTGGGTGCCGGCTGTAGATACAGTCATGTTCGAGAATGCGTATCGTGAGATTGGACGGGCGCTTCGCATCCGAGATATCGAAGATGACCAGGCGGACGTCAAGAGCTTGGTGAAAGCCGCATTACAACGGGACGACGTTGGTAGTTGGCTTCTGATCGTCGATAACGCAGACGACATGGAGTTAATGTATACGCGCCCTAAGCTGGCGAGTTATCTGCCTTCCAGCAGGAACGGCTCCGTCCTACTCACAACCCGGAACCAGCAGGCGGCAGCGAAGTTTAGCCGTAGTCTCACTATGGATCTGCAAGAAATGGGGAGCAAAGAAGCCGCTCAGCTGCTATGCAATGGCTTGGACGAAAGCCAGACGAATGACAAGCAAAGCACGAGACAGTTGCTTGAACACCTCACTTATCTACCTTTGGCAATACGGCAGGCATCGGCTTACATGGCTTCTAACAAGAACGTAACTGTGTCTAAGTATCTTGTACACTGTAAGAAGAGTGATGGCAAAATGATAAAGCTGCTGAGCAAGGACTTCGAAGACCAGGACCGATATGAGGACATTCGGAACCCAGTAGCCACAACGTGGCTGATCTCGTTTGAGCACATCTCAAGGGATAGCCCGCTGGCAGCAAGATACCTCAGTTTCATGTGCTACCTCGCAGAGAAAGATATCCCGAGAGCCCTTTTGCCTCCCGGAGAAGATGGTACGGATACAGATGACGAAATGGAGACGGATGAAGCGATTAGCACGCTGATAGCCTACGCATTCATCACGAAGCGGGATGTTGTGGATAGGTTCGACATCCATCGACTGGTACGCCTAGTAATGCGCAGCTGGTTAAGAGAGCAAGAGAAGGACAAGTATCATGTGACAGAGACGGTTTACTGGCTCTATCAGAGGTTCCCTTGGCCAGACCACCAGAATAAAGAAGTCTGGATGGCTTACCTACCGCATGCGCAAGCGGCGCTTCAAGTTCGGGATTGGTGCACAGACGATACCGTGTTGTGGAACCTGCTATCTGTTACAGCTGAAAGCAACGAGTTGCTTGGGAAATATAGCGAGGCAGAGCAAATGCATCGGCAGACACTGGAGCTGAAAGAGAAGGTACTGGGACCAGAGAATCCCGACACACTCAGCAGCATGAACAACCTGGCACTCGTGCTTGATAGCCAGGGGAAATATGAAGAGGCAGAGCAGATGCATCGTCAAACACTGGAGCTGAGAGAGAAGGTGCTGGGACCAGAGAATCCCGACACACTCGCCAGCATGAACAACCTGGCACTCGTGCTTGATAGCCAGGGGAAATATGAAGAGGCAGAGCAGATGCATCGTCAAACACTGGAGCTGAGAGAGAAGGTGCTGGGACCAAATCATCCTCTGACGCTTAGGACGCGAGATTACCTTGAGGGCTTGGACAGACTATAGTTCAGCTTCTCTAACAGACTGATTCTGTTAGTGCTGTATGTTCTTACTGTAAGCTAGACGGTTCAGCCAATTCTCGCTGATGCTCTTTTACTATTCAAGTCAATTTCCTTACAATGGTTGGTGATGAACATGGAATCAGGCTCAGAGTGATTTCGATCCACAAGTAGGGTTTATGTATACATATAGATTAGTGGAAGTAAGTAAGCAGCATCAAATCGAGTCTGCATTTATGCCCGCCATTTATGGATCTTGGCTTATGCAAGTGGATTCAACCCACGAACACAGTGTAGAAGCTATTTCTGGCTTTGCTGCGGAGATCATCAAGTAATGTACTCTGTGGGTCTTATCATGTATCCTGTCAGCAGGTGGATCCATAAATGTCTGTGCGGAGAAGAATCTCTGTCTAAGAAAATGGAAACCGATTTCGAATCCCACTGTACGCGACATGAGACCTTAGGAGGTGTACAGCTGAGAATTGTTGGCTTGCAGAAGACGCATAAGAAATCAGCTTATTGTCACCTTTTTTCGTTGCTGCTGAGAGTCGTGTTGGGGTTTTGCGGAAGGAGCGGTACCGAGACGCGTGGCGCGGCACTAGTGGACCCACTTTCGGCGCGTCCCGTGTTGTGAAACATGGAGGCGGACACGATCAACGTCGCGTCCGACTCCGGGGAGGTCAGCGGAACGGAGCAGCGACTGCGAAGGCTACGCAGACCAACGACCAAAGCCCGACTGAACGAAGGAAACCAAGAGATTGCCGGCGATGGAACGGCAGACCCGAAAGATTTGGCCGGAAACGGCGTGCCAAGGGCGACCACGAAGGGCGCCTCC
>MU844649.1:0-22493 GCA_030867245.1 Colletotrichum eremochloae | reverse complement strand
TATAAGATAGTTAGTATTAGTATATACTAAGTAAATAATATTATTATAAACCTTAGTCTTATAGAGTTACTAAGTAATATAGCCTTAGTTATTAGTAATTAGGTAATAATTCTATTAGAAATCCTTATATATATTAGTACTACTTATAAAACGTAAGGGAAATAGGGGTGTAAATATTAGTCTAAGTAGGTAAGTTATTAAAGTTAACCCTAACCTAGGAAATATATAATATAGAAAGGATATAATAGTTATTTTATATTAACTAATAGGAGTAAAAATAAGCTTATCCTAAAATATTAGTAAGGTATAACTAAGAGGTAAATAAAAGATAATACCTTAGTAATATACTTAGAAGTAGAGTTATAAAAATTATATTAATAATTAATATTAAGGTTTATAAAAGAGGCTAAAAGATAGGTTAAGATATTAGTAAGGCTCTTATAAATAGGCTTAGTCTTATTTATAGTAATAAGATAGTAAAGCTAGTAGAAAAAGTATAAATAATCTTAGTAATTACTAAAGATTATAATAGTAGCTTATACTAAAATATTAGTAAAAGTACTATAAAACCCTTAGTATAAATAAACTAAAGTATAACTATTACTATAACTATAGTACTAAGTATAATATAAACCTCCCTTAAGGGAGAAGAAATACTTAATAATAAGGGGTACCTTAGCGTTAGTTTAGCCCTCTTTATAATTCTTAATAGCTATTTATATATAGTATATATATAGCTAATAAGGTTTATAAGGTCCCTTAGGATAAGTAGTAAGGATTTAGGGAAGAGGCTTTAATAAAGGGCTAGTAATAGGAGGGGGAGAGCTAGAAGTATTCTTAGACTTATAATTAGAGTTATAATTAGAACTATAGTAAGAACTATAGTTAGAAGGATTATTAGAAGAGGTAGGATTATTACTACTTTATAAACTATTAGAAACCCTAATAAAAGGATAAAAAAACCTAAATATACCTTATAGACTAACTTATAGTTACTTTTAGAATAGTTACTTTAGTTTAACTTACTATAATCTAAGTTACTATATATAAAATTATCTTAAAAAACTAAAGAAAATATATTAGTAAGGGAGGTAAAAACTAAGTAAAAAGGTATACCTAAATATTATTATTATCTAAAAGAGTAATAATAGGGTGTTATAGGATAATCCTAGCCTTAACTATAGTAATAGGTAATAGGGTATATATATAGTATTAATAGTAATACTTATAAGTATATAAGTATTAGTAGATCTTTTAGGTATTTAGGTTAATTAGTTAGTAACTCCCTCCTAAAAGGTCTATTAGTAGGGACGTTACTATTAGTATTCCTATTATAATTATACTTACACGCTTATAGTTAGATAACATCTGTAATTACTAGTATAACTCCTTAAGCAGATAAGACCTAGGTTTAATCTAGGTAATTAGCAGGTCCTAACTAATAAGGCAGGCAATATAGCAAAAGGCAGGGGAGACCATCTTAAGTTATAACCTTAACCTTAAGGGTTTATACTATATAGAGTAAGTATAGAGCTAGTAAGTATATATAGAAGTAAGTAAAACATAGTAAGAGCCTATATAAAGTAAGTTATTAGTAATACGCCTTAGGGACTAAGTCGCCTAGAGGGGGGTATAATTATTATAGGATAATCCCAGCCTTAACTATAGCAATAGGTAATAGGGTATATATATAGTGTTAACAGTAATACTTATAAGTATGTAAGTATTAGCAGATCTTTTAGGTGTTTAGGTTAATTAGTTAGTAACTCCCTCCTAAAAGGTCTATTAGTAGGGACGTTACTATTAGCATTCCTATTATATAGGGTAGCTAAGCTTCTTATTATAAGTATAAGTCTTTACTACTTCATAACTATAAGCCTAATACTATATATATATTATCTTCTTTTTTTTTATAATTAATTTACCTAAGAGATAAGCTATTATTTTATTTATATAAGTAAACTAAAAGGTAATAGAGAGGTAGGTAAATTATAAATAAAAGAAAAGAAAAATTATAAGTAATAAAGCTAGTAAAACATAGTAGAAAGGTAAGTAAAAGTATTATAATAAGAGAGTAAGTTATAAAAAAATCCCTAGTAATAAGGATATAAATATAAGAAAAGTAGGAAAAAAAAATAGATAAAAGGGTAATTATTATAGGGTATAAATAACCTAATAGATAGTTATAGAAAAGTAGAAAATCTAGAGGCTAGGCGTACTTATACTTAGGCTACTAAATATAGCTATTACCTTACTAAGACTATACTAAAATAGGCTTATAGCTCCTCTTAAGGGTAAAAGTCCTAAGGGGGATATAATTATTATAAGATAATAGGTATATACTACCTATACTATAATATAGTGTTAGAATACTAACTATATAAGGTTAGGGTAGTATCTTAGTATATAGGGCCCTTCTTAAGGGGAAATTATAGTAGAATTACTAGTAAAAGGGGGCCTAAGATTTAGCTTCTATTTAATATAAGACTTATTATTAATATACTACTATTCCTAACTCTATATCTTATTATATTTCTATACTTATCTAAATTACTTTATTTTTTATATATAACTTCTTTACTACCTAATAGTTAAATATACTAAAGATAAGGTTAATTAGGCTCTTATAAATATAAAAAATAGTATATCTATCTATATTACCTCTAGATAATAAGGCGTATTATACTTAATACTTTAAAGTTATATAAATAGCTACTAATTAAGGCCTACTACCTTTAAGGATCTCTAGAGGCTTTCTACTACCTAAAAGTCTAAACTAACTAGTTAGGTATAAATTTAGGCTAATCTTAGGCTCTTACCTACCTATTAATAAGTAAGGGAATTTACTTAGTATATCCTCTATATAATAAGTAATAATAAGCCTCTAGGTAAGTAATAAATAGATAGCTTCTTATAAAGAAACCCCTCTATTAAGGTCTAAAGAAATTATTCTATTAATTTTAGATATATTAATAAAGTATCTACTAAGGTTATTAAGTAATAGTTTAGATACCTTACTATCCCTTAGACTACTACTATTAAACTAGCTAATAGATATAATATAGATAAGACTAGTATCCTTAAGGGTATAAGGGATAATAGACTAGTATTAGGTAGGGCTTAGATAAAGGTAGTAAGGAAAAAATAGCTAAGATTATAAATATAGGTATTTATTATTAAGTATATCTTAGCTAAGGGTAAAGTATTATATCCCTTAGTTATATATAAGGGTAAAGTAGTCTAATAGTAGTAGTTTCTTTTAGATTTTTACCTATATAAGGGATAAGAGTTTATAGTAATAAAGAATAAATAGACTATAGATAATATTACTATTAAGTAGCTATAAAGGGTCTTCTATTATAATTAGGATTCCTAATAGTAGGTTTCTACTATAAGTATAGCTAAGGTTAATACTTAGTAATAGTAATATTAGCTTACTAGTCTATTAATTACTTAGTAATTAGTTAGGTAGTTAATAGGTTGTAAGGTAGCTTATATAGCTTAATTAAATATAAATTATAAAGTTAGGTCTAAAAGGTATTTAGGGAATATATTATAAGTTAATTACTAAAGAGCTATAGTAGTTTATCCTAAGTCCTAAACTTAGTTTATTCTATATATAAGTCTTAGTACCCTTACTATATTCTTAGTTATTAGTCCTATTAGCCTTCTTAGTTATAATTACTTTTTATTCCTAGTAATTACTTAGTAGATACTAGTAATTACTTAGTAGGTCCTATAGAGTAATTACCTTATCTTATCTATACGTAACTTATCTATAGTTCTTCTATCCTAAGGAGTTATCTATTAGGTCTATTTTATTAGTTATCTTCTATATAAAGGCTATACTACCTATACTTCTAGGCTTCTAGTAGGGCTATTACTACTTATAACTTATTAGGTTATAATATCTTCCTCCCTTAAATAACCCCTATCTAGCCTAATTAGGCTAAACTTCTTATCCTAAATAGGTATAAGAGTTATATAATAACTAAATTTATATAAATATACTATATAAATAACGTCTATCTATTATTCTTACTACTATACTCCTTTTATAGCTTTTAGCTACTAAATTAATTAGTCTTTAGTTCTATAAAGGCTGCCTATTATAAGGGGCTAAGATATATTATTTAGTAGAATAGTTTAACTATTATTAGTAAGAGGAACTTTATATCTTATTATTAAAAGGTACGCCTTACTAGGCTTATATTTAGTAATATTAAAAGTAGCTAAAAATAAACTAAATTATAGCCTATTAGTATAAAAAGGCCTCTAATAAGCTCCTATTTACTACTAAATATACTAAGAGTATTAATACTACTTAATAAGGGTATTTAGGGTATTTAGGATACTTAAGATATAAAGGATTAAGTATCTACTATATCTACTATTAAGTAGTTAATACCTAAAAAGAGGAAGGATCTAAATAATTAACTATAGTTATATAGCTAGCTAGATTAAACTATTACTATATAGTACTAGCTTTTTAGAAAGGTAAAAAAAGGCTTCTAAGAGTAGTCCCTTAAGTTAGCTACTACTTAGTATTAAATATAGCTCCTCTAGGCCTAAGTTAATAATAGTATCCTTAGGAAGAAAAAGGCTATTAAGATAGATCTAAACATAAAGTTTATAATAATTAGAGAGGTATAAGAAGCCTAGTATAAGGCTAGTAATATTAAGAGTAATATAGATAAATCTAGTATATTTAATACCCCTAGTATAATTAAGGAATATATTATAGTAGTATTATAAGATTATTAATAATTAATTAAAAAGGATAGTAGTGGTTGTAATGGCTTCGTTTTGGGTGGGCGAAATGCAGGGGTGGGCGAAAAGTGGGTGCTTTAACTTAATATAATTATTTATACCTTACCTATTATTTAACATACAACCTATGCGATTATATAATTATATTACTGCCTATCCTTAGTGCTCTCGTTAAGTCTAGTGTTTCCTAAAGCTCGTAGGTTGTAAGGCTTATTTGAATACGCCTTGCCACGGCTGCCGGCACGGCCTTGCTAGTGCATCGGATGCGGCACGTCTCATGAGCTCAAGTGACGCAGATGGCTACTTTTTTTAGTGGTCCGGTTACACTTTCCTGTACTCTTACATCATCACTTGTGGGCCGCACGGCTTCCACGGCACGTCCCTACATAACGCCTACAACGGCCAGTTTTCGCCATGACTTATGACAACGCATCTCTGGGAGTAGACTGCTTTTGCACCACACGTATTTGACTTGAGTGATATCTGGTTGCACACGCTTGGATTTTGTAAGGAATAAACAAACAACTACAAAATGTCTTCTCCGGACCAGACTGGCCTGTCAAAACTTGGTAGTGTCCTCTACCAAACCATGGTTCAATTCCCCTATAGTGCCTATTCAGTCCCAAGAGTCCCCGAGCAGAAGACGACCTCATTTTCTCAGTCATCTACGATGCCTCGCGTACGGACGAAGCCGGAGCATCAAGATGCGCACAAGCTGAACGAGTTACTTACCAACTTCTGCGGGTCTCACGACACCGTCTCGGGGTTTCTTGCTGGGGATCCCACGTCGACGCCCGGCCACGCGTGGAAAAAACTGGCCCACCATTACAAGAGCAACTCGCACGAGTCGAAAGAGAGCAGAGATATCGGGCAAGCGGAGGTGACTGATGATGAGCTGGAGGTGGCGTTCAAGTGTGGGAAATGGGGGATGACGAGGCCAAGCAGACTTTTTCTGAGAGCAAGCACATATCATTACAGTGACATGCACAGATTTTCGTCGCTAACGTTCTAAAGCTATACCACGATGCTTTATGCACACTCAACGACAATCCCGCTAATGGCATGGCGAGTCCACCATTGCTTGGCAGTAGCGGCGTGGCCCCGCTTACCATTCTTTCTGTGTAAGCGCACCCCCGACCCAGTGAACTCGGGGCATGAGCTCATCAGCGACCAGCATCCCCGACATTGTAAGACACATGTCAAATCTCATCGTAAGAGCAGACAAGGAAGTAATTCTCGCGACAAACTTTTGGCAAAACGGTACTGCGTCAAAGTACATCACGAACGCCATGAAGGAAGCTTCCCGCCGCGCAGGGGAGCGGGGGACCAGGATCACGATGAAAGTGCTCTACGACCGCGGCAGCCCGAAACAGCTGTTCGAGCCTCACTACATCGTCCCAGAGAAGGAGTACACGAGCAAAGCCGTCGGTCTGCCATCAAAACAGGAGATCCCGAATATCGACCTGGAGGTAATGAACTATCACGACCCGATGCTCGGTACTTTTCACTCCAAGTTTATGGTCGTGGACCGCAAGATTGGCGTGGTTCAGAGTAATAACATCCAAGATAACGATAACCTGGAAATGATGGTTCATGTCGAGGGCCCAATTGTCGATAGTTTGTATGATATGGCGCTGCTTACTTGGTACAAGAAGCTTGACCCGCCTCTCCCAACTAGAGAGACACCGGCCGCACTGGGCGAATTGGGCAGCTTTGGGCTCAGTCACAACTCCATTTTCACCCTTGAAGGAACTCTGAAGGGCCACAAAGTTGTGCTTGACCCTGCTCGGATATCCCAGCGCGCTGCTGCGTTTGGCCCCGGCGCCGATCAGATTCTCACGCCAGGCGAGGCCACCGGCTTCAATGAACCCGCAAGCACAATTCCACTACCTCAAGGTATCCAGAATGGGCAATCAGTCTCGCAAACCGTCTCGGTTCCAAAAGTCATTGCGAACAGTTCTCTGCCAGAACATACTAGCGAGGACCCGCATTACGACGACGACATCGGCGGTGAAATTGCCCGCGTTCAAGCTGCACTCTCGGCGAAGCCCGACGAATCGCGAATGCAGGCCATCAGCCGGCACCTCAATCACACCATCAACAAAGACTTCAAGGCGACCGCTCCAGAGTGCGACCCGGCCGAGGAGATGACGCCGTACATCCCGCACCCCACTCACGAGCCGTTCCCGATCGCCCTTGTCAATAGGCCGCCATACGGGCCGCCGAACCATAAATCGGTGAGAAACCCACAAAACGCAGCATGGCTATCGGCGCTGCTTCATGCGGAGAAGAACGTTTTCATTCAGACGCCTACGCTGAATGCCGGACCGCTGGTTCTGGCCATTCTCGAGGCTTGTGAAAGAGGTCTTGATGTGTTTGCTTATGTTTGTCTCGGATATAATGATGCTGTGAGTTGCAAACGTGTGTGTTGTTCTCTATGGTAGTTACTGAAAAAAAACTTAGGGCGAGTTATTGCCGATGCAAGGAGGTCACAACGAGATGGTCGCTGCCCACATGTACGAGAAGCTCTCACCTCAAGCGCGACAACACCTCCACTACTTCTGGTACATCGGCAAAGACCAGAAACAGCCCATTATTGCAGAGAAAAAGAAGCGTTCATGTCACGTCAAACTCATGATCGTGGACGAGTCGATTGCCATAGTCGGATCCGGCAACCAGGACACCCAAAGTTGGTTCCATAGCCAAGAGGCCAATATCATGCTGGAGAGTCGTGATTTGTGCAAGGTCTGGATTGACGCGTTGAGGCGTAACCAGAACACACATCGGTATGGGGCAGTGAACAGGGAAGATGGCATCTGGAGAGATAAAGACGGGAAAGAGGTGGATGGTGCGACTGGAGTCGACCCTGGGCGGTTCAGCTGGGCGAAGGGTTTAATAGGGGCACTTAAGAGATTAGAAGGAACAGGGGGATTTTGAAGTCATCACGTGGCAGGCATAATAACAAGGCTAAGACATTAATAAGTACCTATAGGACACAAATACTACTTTCAGATTAATACGTGTTCCTAGTATCTATCAAGATAAATTGTAGGCTTTGTTTAGTGGTATACAGCAATGAGTAAAACTAAACGGTTAGACCATGGCATGAGAAGATCATTTAGCGGCTCACTAGACATAGAATATTTCCGGCTTTCCTAAAACTTCACAGTATAGATAGGCGCTGGCCCCCGTTGCTGCCTTGTTGCTCCCGCGCCACCGCCGCGACAAGTGGGCTGACATACTAATCTGGCGAGCCCTTGGTAGGGACATCTCTCGAGCAAGCATGTAACGAGTGTGCTGTCGGATTTGAGTGCTCCGGCTTATATAACTGCGCTAAATTTGCCTGCCTTGATTTTGGCATCTTTGCCTGCTTCAACTAGCAGTCGTGCGTTGCGATTACACTTTGCTGCGGCCATTTGGTGCAGAGGTATGCCCATTATTCTATATTATGCCTTTTTTGGAGATGACACCCAGCCTAACCCTTCGTTTAAGTAGCCGTTAGAGACACTTTGCTACTCTCCTAAACAGTAGCTCCGTGTAGCGTACAGTAATTTATACCACTATAAACGTTAAGGTTTTCATCTAAAGCATAATAAAGAAAATCCTTAGTATAATCTAGCTCTCTAGACGTAACTACCACCTAGGTTACTATAAGATAAGGCCTACCTAGCTACTCTAGATTAGCGCTGTACTCTAGGAGTAGTCTCTATATTACTGAATAGCTACTACTAGCTACTTATAGAATAGTTATATAATGTCCCTCTCTAGTAATAAGACTTATACTACGCTTAATTAGAGTTTATACGCAGTTATAATTACCTTGGGCGACATATACTATAAGAGCTGTGTCGCTATCTAAATCTTAATAATCCACGCTGTCTCTATACACAAGTGGTAAGGTGGCATATTTTACTTGTCAGGTTGCTGCTACTTTTATCATAGGGGAAAAATTGCTGGGGCCTCCAATACCGTTAAGACCAGCTCCTCTGCCTATCAGGAGCTCTACAAGGTCACAGTTTGCGTGATGAGTGGCAACCGTCTAAGGGTTGAACAGTTCTCCGGCGCCATTGTTTTGAGGCAAGATGTCCATATCTTCCTCTCTTAAGGAACTCGTCGACTAGGTCCTCGTACCCTATAAGAATGGCAATGTGCTGGCGTAGGTTCGGCGCCTCGTTTAAGAAGCTTGGCTGCGTTGGTCTGGCGCCACCATAACGCCAAGCTACGTGTTGTCCTTCCACAGCAGATATCGCGTTAATATCTTAGCCTCCCTATCGTAAATAAGAAGAACCTCTATCGACTCGGCCAGCCCTCACTAACCACCATATACATAGGGGCATAAACCTTGGTTTTCTGGCCATTATTCATGTTGGCATCCTTCTTCAGCAGTCACCCAAAGACCTTTAGGTGGCTTTTGCCTGCAGCTCAGTATACTGATTATCCCAGCTGTCGCACTAGTAGATTCCTTCCAAGTAAACATCGGTTAGTTAGGAGGGAGTTCGTTAAAGGAAGCTGCCCAAAGGAGGCGACATGCAAAGCCTTAAGTTCTTGAGCTCGTCCTGGTGGCATAGTTCTCCCTCACGTTCTTATGTCGCTAATAACGTTCGCCTTAACATCACAGAGGCATGGTTTAATTAAATGAAGTTATTACAACTATAGACATTTATTATTGCAGCTGTTTCGCCCCGGATCAATCAATGTGCCAGCAACAGCTTGCCCTCAACACCCAGATATAGTACGTTCTATGACGCAACCTTTTACTAGCCCTACCTTGCATTCTAATCTTACCCTTACTACTTAAAACTACTATTATTGTTTACTTTAGTAGGTATACATATCTAAATCAAAGTTAATATATAATAAGCAAGCAGTTTAGGTGAAGTTAGGGTTTATGTTAGATTAGCTAGGTTAGAGTTTGTATTATTCAAGTTTGTATTGCTAGGCATTGAGGATCAACCTAGCGCTAGCAAATTACCCGGGGGTATTAATGTAGGTAAGTAACGTCTAAATAACCCCCTCCACAGTAATTAATGTAGCTAGATTATTACCTCTAAGCACTCCAAAGTGGGTCAAGTCACATCAATAAAAGTCTGCAGTCTTATTTAAAAAAAGAAAAAGAAAAAAACTCAATTTAATTGACACCATTATTATCCACATTTTAACAAGCATTACTATCATTTATTGTGATGGGCTGGGCTGGGCCTGTCTGAGTCGGCATTACCGTCGTCTATCGTGATGAGCCTGCCTGGCTGGGCTGGGTTAGGGTTAGATTAATTATTCGCCCCAAAGTTAGGTAGTTTATTTCCTTGCAATTCGTAAACCCCTCTCATGTTATCCTGTATATAGAGAGTATCTTACTATGTTAATTGTTATTTTGTTCTCCTTACTCTTTTACCTATTCATTTGGTATTTTATTCTTTGCTTAATCCTAGCTGATGCTTTTTGAACTCTAACAATGCAGGCACTTAGCTTTATTCTTTACTTCATTACATTCTTTATTCCTATTACGATAGTAGGAGCCGACACAGAATTTGGGCTGGAGCGCATCAAAGGCACGGAGTATTGGTTAGGCATTACAGGAAGCAAGCGGTCACCCTTCTTTGATATCTACGGAAATGGGTTCGAAGGAGGCGAACATCCAATGACATCGTTCTATTACCATCGAACTCTTCTCAAAAGAAATCCCGTCTTACACATCGCGGCTTCAAACGAAAAAGACCAAACACCAAGGCGTCAATCGCTCTCGTCCCTAATTAAAGCTGTTACGTTCGAAAAAACATCAATTAAACTCGATAACGTACCTTATGTCGTTTTCCGAAAACGCGAACTGGTCGACCTAGCCAACCGCTATACTAAATATCGGTTAGGAAACCAAAAGAAGCCATTCACTATTGCACCTACGACTGTTCGATATTGGGACCTGTATGGAAAGACTTATAGCTTTCAGGCTATAGCAGAAACCTTCGCTCCCAGGAAAATTGCCGAGGTACAAGTTATTCTTGTAAAGGAGGAATTGGGAGAATTTGAAACGCGTTTTATCCTCACGAAGAAGGCTTGAGTTTCGCTACTATGCGTTACTGTCTGATAGTAATACGATTCAAGTTGGCCATGAATTCTTCATCAGACAACGACACGCCCAACCCAGAGACGCAATACCAGGTCATGCTCCCCCAGGGAAGTTTTATTTATTCCCTTGTCTCTTACCGACAACTACAGCTCGGAGCCAATCGGCGTGAGATAGCTGTCTAATTATGAGAGACGCGAGCTTTATAAAGATACAGGCATCTAGGAGCATGTCCGTCAATCTCTGTCACGGCTTAGCCACGCTGAACTGGCCGCCCGAGCCTCCGCCGCGGGCGGGCGGGGCCTTGGCAGCAAATATTATGATGCGCTGTGCCTGAGCTCTCTTCTGCAGAATCAGCTGCTAAGTCAATAACTGCAGAATCTTCTTCGCGGTACCGGCACTGGGACTCCAAACGCGGAGAAAGTACGCCAGCATCATTTTCCTCGTGCAAGATGGATCCTAAGCAGCAGCATAGCTAAGGTTGACTTGTTCCTCCCTGAGGGTCCTCATGCCGACTGTATATAAGCCGGGAATAAGCGTCCGAGGCGACTAGCTTGGCGGGTGTGCAGGCTGAAAATACTTCAAAGATGCGGGTGCCCTTGTCTGACTATAACCTCACGGTCCTTCTCATGAAAGCTAGGCGTGCTCTTAGACCAGGCAAAAACAGATACAGAGAAACAAGAGCAGCAGCCCAATCAAGGCCGTCAAATGAGCCTTAATACCTAGGCAGTAGTACACTAAGTGCTAATGCTTTTACTACCTACAACTCTCGGATTGACAGGTGGGTGGGTACCTTATCAGCATCAGTGGTTCCGAGCCTCTCTGACCATGCGTGAAGTATGGCTATATACTCAGCCACTTGGAGCCTGCTTCTAGTCTGAAAATAACGCGGTGGTCGGCTGCGGTATCTTTTCCATTGTACACCTGCAACAACAATATGTGGGAACAGTATTGGTGCCAGCCCGAAAATTTCTTCCACGCGTTGCAAGGTACCCAGTAACAGTACTCTCTGTCGTAAACGTACGCGGGGGTATACGATGTTATATCCACCAGCCAAAGGCGGCAAAATTCCCTTCGCGATCCACGTCATGCCGGAGATAGGGTCCGGACCCATCAAGCATCCTAAGAAAGAATTGTGACGATATGTCGGTTGCCTTGGCGAAAAGTCTTCTTGGTTTTCTGTGGTACCAGTTATCTGCAAGCATAGGTCTTTCGAAGACCGCAGAAATCACCGACTAGAACACCAGGGGGGCTTCCGGATGTCGTTGAAACGAGTCAAACTTGGGTTTGCCCGATGCTGAGTGCACTATCACCTTCGCCTCGTATACCAGATGCGTCGAGCGCGATAGATAATTCATATTAAGCGTCTCAACCACCATGATCAGACTGGGATGAATGGCGGTTTCTCGTCGTGCCGCATTCTTTCTAGCTACAAGGAGTTCATCTGGACGCACACCCACGCGTGGCCTTTTCGTTCATAGTCGGCAGCATGTTTGACCCGCGTCTTCGATAAGAAGCTCTGCAATTGAGAAGGCAGATCTGAGAAGTCCATCACCGGCAAGGGACTCTCCGGCAGCGGAAAATTAAAACATATAAGCCAACTCAAGGTGTCCGCCCAGAGGCTATTCACTTGTGGCTTATCGACTGTACTGTATACAGGTGTCTGTGTCACCTCAGAAAGCAGGCCGAAGTACTCCCACTTTTGAAGGAAATGGTTTGCTCCTGGCTTCACAGCGTATCACGGCCTTTGTATGCGGCGATCTCTAGGAGTGATATAGTCAAGATAAGCGTTCCTGGCCTTCCACTAACCTTGACAGCGAGGCGCTCAGCACGGTTCTAAGACAGATAATCTGCAACCTTGTCATCCAATACCTGCCTGTCTTGAGCGGGCACACCGTCGCCAGTGACTCCATCATTGGCCCATCATCGGCTTCGCCTTTCACAATATGAACGATGACATCAAAGCAACCGACTTGGCCGGTTAATTTGCTCACTGGCTTTCTTTTAAAGGCGCACAAGTTTCCAGGACGGCTTTGCATATAAGTAGAGAAAAGCACTTTGTGGCGCCTGCAAAAAGGCTTATTGGCATGACTTCAACGACGCAAGGGCTGTTACCACTGTTTTGGCAACACTGCTTGTCAATTGCGCGGTAGTGGTAAATTGTTTTATTGTGGTCATTTTGGTGATGGTGCGTCTGGTAGTTATGAACCAAAATTATTGAGCACTTGACCTTTCCGCATAGGGTGCTGATAGTACAGATTGGGAAATCACCGGGGCCTCATAACCCACCATACGAAATGGAAAAGCCATTACTGTCATGACGACCGGACGCATTGTGCTGAACAGCCTTCTCACTGATCATCAGCCTCTGCATCCACGTCTGTATCGGGCAACCTAAATTGCCGTCTTGTCCGCCTTCGGAAGTCACGTCGTCGTGATGAGTATATCACCACTTACACATCAACTGACCACACAGTGGCGGTCATTCTCACTGCGACGGTGATCACCGTTTATAAAATCGGGTGGGCCGGTATCAAATCAGCCTTGAGATACGTGTTGGCAGGGGCTATCTTAAAGAAAGGTTTCACGCTGCGACATATGCATGCCTACAGTTGAGCGAGGAATATGAGATCGATATGGTTTACTAGAACTTCGTTCCGCCGAAGAAGAACCCTATATGGTAGCCAAGAACTGTGCTAAGAATAAAAGTTTCGATAACTGGGACCAAACCGTTAGAAAGGCTCTATAAGAGTAATGGTAAAAAGTTATATAGTCATAACTATATCTCTTTGTCCTGTGGGATGTCATGTTACTTCTTGTGTAGAGCTGGCTCTATTTGTTCCATGGTCTTGGAGTGCATTTTGGTTATATTGCCAGAAATGTCTCTAAGCGTGCGTTCCAGCTCTCCTACCGTTGGAGAGTCAAACAAAGAGTCGATATGCAGGCCATCTAGGAGGCTTCGAAGAAAATGTGTTAGCCTTATCTTTTGAAAGGGCTAATGTCTATGAATTCGGCTCTTGGAAGTGCTGGTAGTACATATCTAGTGTATGACTACGTAATTTTGAGAGTTACCCATATTTTCTCCGGGCTTTTCAACGAAAATTCTGCTATATTAAACACTGGTTATTTGCTTATCAAATAGGAAATGCTTTATTGTACACTATTGTCCCTAGGCCTGTTGGCCATCTCATACCTTATTAACCGTAGTTAAGCTCGAACCGGGTTGCAAAGCCAGGTTCCGTAGGCTCAACCTTTTTAACAGGGTGAAGGATCATTGGTGGCAAACAAGGCCTCCCATGCTCCATCTCCCACTGCCTCCCACCGATCTCCGTGTCAATATATCCCATCCAATTGTTATAGAGCCTCGAAGGGGGTTCAGCGCGATAGTACCATGTCGTTCCTTGGTACCTACGCTCTCTTCCGTAACCGAAAGGACTGCCCTCGCCTCCGCTGCCCTTATCCCCAGAATTGAACCACGTATCCAAGAAAGCACCATTCCAGGCTCGGTCAAACCAGGTCGGGTGAGGCGCAAAAACAGCTTTCAGTCCGTGCAGGAGAGCAACAGTTTGAGGCGTCATCTCCGAGGCAATATGGTTACCACGCAGATTTTCAACATGCATGATATCCAGGAGGCGTTTGGAAATGCGGGATTGAGTAATGATAGTAGTCCGCCTTGGAAGGGTTTCAGGGTCGGGATTCTGGTCATCCGTATAGCCCCAAATCTTATTCCCAAAAATCCAACTACTGTTCACCGGGTCAAAGATAGGGCCCAAAGTAATAAGATCAGCGTCCTCCCCAACCCCCCATTGATAATCGTCATCTGCGGGATTTGAGACTGGTGGCTTAGGACCGACGGGGTTGATAAAGGATACTTGAGGTGGGCCCCAGACCTGGGTTCTGCCGCGCGTTGCTTCTTCGATATGCATACGGAAATCGGTCTCGTATCCACCATGGAAGGTAGGAATATAGTAGCGCTCGTTGCGCTCCCACAGGCCTCTTCGAGGCTGCTTCTTGGAGAATTCTTCCAACCGCCTTACGAAGTCGTAGCTATGGCCGACAACTCTGACGTCCATTTCCCAGTTCCAGATATAATCAAATTCTGGGTGATCAATACTAAATTTCTGAACCGAGAGCCACTGAGCATGATGAACAGTCTTCTCTTCAGCATCTGTTAGAGCAGTGTAGATATCCCAGACGGCCTGGTCATTCCAGGGCTTGGTAATGCTGTGGAACTCCTTCGGGATATGCGTATCGAGGATATTTTGACGTTCTTTGTCATCCTTAATGTTGACCGAGTCGTCACGAACGTGTAAGAGTAGAAACACTTCGTACTCTCCACCGGACCGAAGCGAAAGCTCAGAGATGAGGGATCTGATGACCTGCTTGTCGTTCTCCGTATATTTCTTGCCGGTATAGGTTCTCAGCAAAACTGCAGTCCGAGCCTCGTGCTCTGTGTGATCCCCAGTGTTCAGCTTGCCGTCGATTTCATCCTTGGCTCCTGGCCCTGAGTCTCGCCTTTTGGCCATCTCAGTTTTCTTCCCGTATTTTTTCGCAATCTCGGGATAGGCTGTCGTGAGATATTTGTTTGGTTTACCACTTCCAAACCGGGGGGCGTTCCTTTCCAAACATTCTTTCTGCAGATTGCCCCATTCGATGTTGTTCCAATCGACTGGAAGCCCAGTCTTGCTATGCAACTGAGGGGTCAAGCCGTACTGCCCTAGTCTCGTGTCGCGCTCGTAACAGATATTACCATCCATATCTAAAATGTCAAATCCACCCATACTCGGCTTAGGAAAGTCGCGCGGGTGGCCCTTGAAGACCAAAAGATCTTCCACAGGTTCACCAAGTGCGCCAACGCAAGCCACATATGGAGCGCGGTGCGTCTTATTCCACTCGTCGCTGTTGTACTTCGGATACGGGTCGAAATGAACTGGTCGCTGGTTTGCGTAGGGCTGTTCTTCTGCAGAGGAAGGTCTGAAATGCTCAGCCTGTTCATTGGATCGATCTTGTTGTCGGACCAGAGTGTTGAGCGTGTTTCCATAGATTGCGCCGCTTCCGGGAAGCCTATCATGAAGAAGTATAAGTAACGCGATTACGGTTGATGGAGAGACGGCCACGAGTCAGTGGATATGGACTTACTGCTTGGCTGCCTCGTACTCCCTCGCGAACTGATCTCGCAATTGTTGCTCATAATGCGACCTCGCAGCCTCGGCCTCCTGTTTCTTCCTCTCTTCCTCTTGCTCCTTGTTCTTTTTGTTCTTCGCCTCCTCTTCTTCCTTTTGCTTTCTCTGCTCTTCCTCTAATTTCTTGTCATTCTGAACCTCACCATTCCCTGTTTTCTCATTCTGTTGCTTTTCCAATCCCTGAATTTTGTTGTCTTCCGTCTTCTTGTTGTCTTTCTGCCCCCATATTTCGGTCTCCTGCTTGACGCTACCCTCGTTTGATGTCTTCGAATGTTCCGGGCTCGACGACTCTGATGTTGGAATCAACGGCTTGTTGCCAGACTCTTCAGGCAGTGTCGCGGTGTGGCCGTGATGCCAGATGGAAATGTTCTTCCCGTTACGAATAGAGGTCGTCCAAGAGGTATAAAAGAGACAAACGGCCAAAGCTAGGAACACGATCGTTTTGGGTCGTGCCTTGGCCCTTAACGGGCTTGGTTTGAACATGATCGCTGTCTCAAGCACTGGAAGCTGCAGCACTCGGGTGATCCAGGACTTTGTGCGTAGTACTGGATCAGACAACAATATAATGGCTTCAAGATGTTGCCTCGGCTCCGACAAAGCAGCGTAGTATAGTGATACACACCATGAGCTGAAGTCTTGACCGCTGTGCGTAAACTGATGATACCCAGCCGTTCGTGGATAAGCGAAAGTGTATTCGTTCAACAATGTACGGAAGAAGAAAATGTCGGCGTGTACTGAAGACTACTGAGTAAGTTATCTATTGGGTTCTACCTAACCGCATCATGTCGCAGGGATATGCTTTCCTTGTCGATCTGACAAATGTGTCCATTAAGATTAGATAGATTAAGGGGGCGGTCGGCGACTCCAACTTCGTGAAAGTTTTGAACATCTCGTCTCAGAGGCTGGGATTTCAATCCTTTGATCATTGAATCATGTATTAGTCATTTATAAATTGAGGGCATGCCATTGCCCGACACTCGCTTGTCCTCCCAGATGACTGTGTTTTTCTCATTATATCATTGTGTACCTGTGCGACTTCAAGAGGGACCGCCTGAATCAAGTACCTCAGCCTGTCCTTCCAGTCATAGAGGTAACAGCAGCAGCAACGACAGTCTGTTCAACGACAGTCGTAACAGTAGCTCTATAATTAATCACAAAGGAAGTTTCGAACTTCCGTATTGAGAGAAGTTGTTGAAGATCCTTACTGTATTCGAGTCGACGGAGTTCCCGATCAGACCCTAAGGGTACATTGCAGGAAGATAAAGTTTTAGCTGACTCAGTTTTAATACATGCGGGTGATAACAGCCATACGTTATTGTCGAAAGCAGATGTTGTCAAAGTCTGTGGGCAATGCGCGCGTTAGATTGGGTATAGTAGTGCCAAGTCAAAAGTCAAGAATAAAAGATAAGAAGGGGAAAAGAAGAGAGAGCATATTTGACTTAGATAGTGGCGTATTGGCTCAGAGACCTTTTCGCGCGAAATTCGCTGTCTTCATTGGAGCGGGCAAGCTGGCCTGATCCGCGCACACCCGCAGCTGAGCAGAGTGAAAGGGGGGTCATGATGAGAAATGAGTGTGGCGTGCCCCTCGAGTCATTGTGCAT
Organism: Colletotrichum eremochloae; assembly: GCA_030867245.1. Lineage (NCBI taxonomy): Eukaryota > Fungi > Ascomycota > Sordariomycetes > Glomerellales > Glomerellaceae > Colletotrichum > Colletotrichum eremochloae. The sequence continues at coordinate 4,878 of MU844649.1, read as the reverse complement.
TACAGTTCTCTTACATAGTAACATGATGCTTGGTTTGTGGGTACGTCATGTGGTCCCTGTTGACGAGGGCGGCGACGGCGAAAAGAAGGACCGAGAACGTACCAAATGGCCATACCAGATTTGGTACTAGGATTGCGGAATATGGATTGAGTAGCGGAAGATATTACCCGAAGCTGGCGGCAGTGTATCCCCCGCCCTAGTTTTGTACTGTCTACATACTTAAGCTTAAACTCGTCGACCTAATCTTTCGTTTCCTCTCTGTTGGCTTTTCTTCAACAGAGGATTACTTGTCTAACGACATAAATATCTCTTTTCGCTAACGCCTTGCTCTTTTTCACGCAATGCATATGGGATACTATTGATCTGCTGGATACCCATGCAAGATCAAGACGCTTGACTACTGGTGAAGTTACTGACTCAGTCTTAAGTAAAGTACCACACATTCCACTCCCTTTGATTATATTTATATAAGATGCAAACAAAAAAAACTGCTGAGCCTCTTTTGTTTCTCAAAATTGGCACTCATTGTGCCTAAATCCCAAGGTTGTCCCGCGGCTGAGCCTCACGATTGCCTCCCAATCGACAAGCTCCTTGTCGGCATCCACCATCATTATGCCCCGGACTCAGCGCCCACGACATAGGGCACATTCTGCAGAATTGAGTCGTAAAGCACTAAATACTATTGTTAAATGTATTTAACTAAGTAAAATACGGTACTTAAACAAGATTTGCCATCATTGTCCAAAGTACCTTGCCTGTTACTCATGTAACCAACATGCAAGTATCGTCTCCTTGCAGTGTCAAAGCGCTCTAGGGCGCAACCCCCGTTCCTGGCAAGGCCCCCGTGAGATCTCACTAGCAGTGACGTGGCATAGCCCCCTTATGCGTGCAGCACCTCAGTCAGCAGGAACTGCCGTCAATTCAATTACGTAATAATCACCAAGCAATGAGCGACATAAACGATTAACAACTCAAGTACGCCCATTACATTGCAGGCAAGACCTTTTTGTATCATTCCCTCGCTCTTGCACATCAAAATTTTCGTATTTGACATTTCTATCAAGTAAAATATCATAGAAATTACTAAGGCAAGACTTAGCAATGCGTTCTGTTCACCCCATGCCAAATACAATGCGCGCTTGGCTACTGACTTCAATTTTGATTCAACATGCCTTGTTTCGGAGATAAACGTTAGCGTAGTAGGTTAGCCATTTCAGAGGCAAGCCTGTTAGAGACAGCAATATCAATAAAAGCTTTATATAGATTCCCGTCACGCACGGTCTTTGTGGACATTGTCAGTCAAACTAGAGAGGTCCTACGGATTAGTCCAGGAGCGAAAAGTGGTCAAGTCTGCTCAGTCCGATAGAAAAGCCTAGTTGGATACCCTACCCACCACCGTCGCTTTCAGACAAGCCAACCCCTACAAGTTTTGCCCCTGCCTTCATCCCGGAGTTTGTCATATCATTGCACTTGAACTTCGTGGTGCTAATCATGGGATGAAACGCAATGGATGTTAGGTTCGAGATTTTGCGTGGCAAGACAGGTTGTCTAGGTTATCCGAGAAAACAAAAGACATCCCTTACTTGACCAGTATACGACGCCTCCAGTATCTTGATCATTCCATTTCGTACTCCAAAGATGCGGTCTAGCGAATGAAGGATGGCAAATTTGCCGATGGAGTAGGTTAAATGTTTGCCGGCCTCTTGTGGTCGCGGAATTTTGTTTGTACCTCTTGGCTTCGAGTTTTGGAGATGGGAAGGGAAAGGGAAATATTGAAAACTCTTGGCTGTTCCTTTATCCTCAGACTATCCTCATTATCCTACCAGAATACATCAAAATAATCATGGGCATGCCCGGAAATCGTCACACCTGCTGCTGCAACATCGACAGCGATAAGACAGCCCTATCTTGATAACTTGTGTGTATGTTGTTGGTTTGATTGAGCGGGCATTACCCTAACACTTCCGTCATCTCTCGCCAAATATATACCATATTCATGGCAGCCATCAATTCATATCTCCCAAGACAACATGATGTATAAAGTCTGACCCCTTGTGTAAAACCTTGAGCTTTCTAGCTTGCCCACATATATCTTATTGAGCTGCATTTGTTGGTACCTACCTTCATGTAGCTGCTCAAATCGCAAGTGCACTCTCCTAAGACAAATCCCGATCACTCAGGCCCGTGTTCATATCGTTCTAGGGGTTCAGGGTTACATTTTGCTGCCAGTCCCTGTCAAAAGACCTTTGAAGTAAGTGTACTAATATCCCTGCAGCAACAGCAAATCTGCGCGCTCAACCTGACACCTGTCCTTGTCGTCTCTTGGTAGTCCCTTCTATATTTTCATAGTCCCGATTACATGGATACCGCAAAGTCTAAAAACGCTTGAATATATTGGTTCATGTATAGCAACATATTTATGTTCTCTTCCCTTAGGGAGCGCCGAAGCCGTCCAATTCTCTCAGCATGGCAGTTCTCTGGATCAAGCCTGATAACCGCAACAAGACCAGCATAATCCCTTCGGACAGTGGCACTGAGTTTCCGAAGGCCTACGATAAAGCCAGTTGAACTGCGCCCGTAGTTCAGTTAGTTCTTGCGTCCAATCAACACCTGCATGTATTGTAGAGCCGTGGTTATCTCGGAATGGAGATACTTATTGCAAAATAACATCAATCGTGCACTTCGTCCAGTGGCATGGGGGAATGGATTTGCTGTCGTGGCTCAGAGACACGGCATCAGCAAACTTGATGGAGACTTTATAGGTGCCTGCTTGGAACTAGGAATGGGTAATGTTTTGCATTATGTCCGGACGGATCGTCACCCTGGATTCTTATCACGAACAATTTAGTCCTTTTGTTAAAGGGAACCTACTGTTTGCAAGTGTTTTAGTTGTAGTAGAGGTATTACGCTCTCGATGAGCATATCGTTAAAACAAACAGTGCACGTATATTATACTAATATAAACTACTTTGTTCATTACCCTAGTGTACGGAGTCTCAACACTCTGGCTTAGATTTCAAAGTAGTTTGCTTATAATAGTTTCATCCCATGATTTTTATGAAATATTAAATTTAGGAAGATAAATATTGTCAGTTTGTCGGAAGAATGTTAATTAGCCAGAGACGCTATGGAAAGAACTAAGTCTTTAATCTATAAAGACACTTATCATTTATTTAGTCTAATGTACTTAGATTTAAGTCCTTGTTGTATAACGTAGTGATCATACTCAGTACAGGTTGGAAATATTACACCTATCCGCTCTATTAAGAAGCTCTTATTAACAGAAAGTGTGAATTAAATAAAATGGTAATTTGATTTTTTTGTCACAGTATGTGTGTTATAATTTTATTAGTAATTGGCGTGTCGCTTACTTCCAAGTTAAAGCACCTACTTATAGCCCACCCCTAGATTTAGCCTACCTAAAAACAAAGCTATTATAACTACTACTATCTTTTTTAATTAATTATTAATAATCTTATAATACTACTATAATATATTCCTTAGTAACACAAAGGGTATTAGATATACTAGATTTATCTATATTACTCTTAATATTACTAGCCTTATACTAGGCCTCCTATATATTATAATTAGGATTCCTAACAGTAGGTTTCTACTATAAGTATAGCTAAGGTTAATACTTAGTAATAGTAATATTAGCTTATTAGTCTGTTAATTACTTAGTAATTAGTTAGGTAGTTAATAGGTTATAAAGTAGCTTATATAGCTTAATTAAGTATAAATTATAAAGTTAGGTCTAAAAGGTATTTAGAGAATATATTATAAGTTAATTACTAAAGAGCTATAGTAGTTTATCCTAAGTCTTAGACTTAGTCTATTTTATATATAAGTCTTAATACTTAGCTTTACTCTTAATCCTTTTAGTTCTATTAGTTTCTTAATTATAATTACTTTTTATTCCTTAGTAATTACTTAGTAGATCTTAGTAATTACTTAATAGGTCTTAGTAATTACTTAGTAGGTCTTATAAAGTAATTACCTTATCTTATCTATACGTAACTTATCTATAGTTCTTTTATTTTAGGGAGTTATCTATTAGGTCCTATCTTATTAGTTATCTTCTATATAAAGGCTATACTACCTATACTTCTAGGCTTCTAGTAGGGCTGTTACTACTTATAACTTATTAGGTTATAATATTAGGTCTCCTCCTCTTAAAGTCTTACCCTTAAGACTAAGATAAGTAGGTTATATATCCTAGTTTAATTCTAGTTATGTTCTCCTTCTTTTATCCTTACTAATACTATATTAGATTTCTAGCTAAAATAAGTATCTTCTACCCTTTATTATAAGTGTTATACTTTAACGTATATAATAAGTAAGTAAGACAGATAAGTAAGTAAGATAGGAAACTATAAACCTACTACTTATATTATTTTAATACGTCTTCTAACTACTATACTAATATCTATATAAAATAATAAAGCTTAATTAAATCTTACTATTTAAACTTTTTAAAATAGCTATATAAAGAGTATTTAAGAGGCAGCTTAGACCTATAGTATTAGTTATATAATATTAGCTTAATAATTAAAGGGGATAGTATTATAACGTAACACTATACCTAACTTATAGAATTTAACGTAGCTTAAAAAGGAGAAGCTAGTTAAGTATATTCTTAACCTAAATACCTAATTATTTCCTCCCTAGCTTAGTAGTATTAAAGAAATAGCTAATTAGCTACTTACTAACTATAACGTACTACTAGCTAGTAAGTATTAGGCCTTAAACTTTATTAAATAATAACTATAGCTCTAAATATTTTTTTTTATAGATATAACTATAAGAGAGCTAAATATAAAGATCTTAATATAATAAATATATAGTTTTATCTTATAGTAAATATAATTATAAAAT
>MU844648.1:0-24276 GCA_030867245.1 Colletotrichum eremochloae | reverse complement strand
AAGGGACTTAGAGGAAGCTAGGAATAAATATAAATAGACCTATAATATATTTAAAGGCTTACTTATAGCTAAAGCTAAGCTTAGGATTAAGAAGGATAATAAGTATAATACTAAGGAAACGCTAGAAGGAGTCTATATATATAATAAGAACCCTATATTTATTAAATAAATATACTAAATAGTAGCTAATTACCCTACTATTTAGATAGACTTAGGCCTAATTAAGGTAGACCTAAAAGACTATATATAGGTATACCTTATTAATAACTATTATAATTAGAATATTAGGTAGAAACTATATCCTATAGGTATTAAGGACTAAAAGGTTATTAATAAAACGCTTAATAACCTCTATAAGTAAAATTATATAGAATTCTCTACTAAGCTAACAGCCTTTAGCATACTAGTATTTATTATATAGTATACTATTAATAGTAAAAGAAAAGGCTAAATAGTAGTAAACCTATAGGTGTTAAATAAAGTTACTATCCCTAACGCTTATCTTATACCTCTATAATCTAAAGTTATTTAATAGTTAAGAGGTAAGGCCTTTATATTAGTAGTAAACGTAAGATCCTTTTTCTACTAATTCCTAATATAAGAGGCCTACTAAGAATAGTTTACTATTATTAGCTATTACAGATAGGAATATTCTAAGGTTACTCTAATAGGTTTTAGAAATTTACTAGCCTATACCTAAAGATATATAGATAACCTCCTTTAGCTATATATAAGCTATACTAAAGCCTTTATTAATAATATTATTATTACTTCCTATATAGCTAAAAAATATTATTACTACCTTAAGACTATATTTAAGCTCTTCTCTAAGGTAGATTTATCCTTATTACTATCTAAATTGTTCTTAGGATTTCTATTTATTTAGCTTCTAGGCTTTTAGGTTAATACTTTCTTACTATCTAATATAAAAAAATAAATAAACACCTTATTATTAATTAAAATACTAACTAATCTAAGGAACCTAAAACACTAGATAGGCATAATAGGCTACCTCTAATATATAATACTATAATATACTAGCTAAATAGCCTTACTTTAGTAAAAAAAGACTAATCTATTAGCTACTATAAGAGCCTAAAGTAAGTATCTTAGGTTAGTATGTAAATACTTCTTATAAAATAGTACTTTCTAACTAATATAAGAGGAAATAAATACTTTTAAAGACGTAAAGGCAGCCCTTACTACTAAGACTACTATATATTACTATAATCTAACTAAGACGCTTTTTATTTAGTTAGATACTACTTATAACTAAGGATTTAAAGCTCTCTTATTCTAATTAAAAGATAGTATCTTATAAGATAAGGAAATACCTATTAATAAGATAGACGTTTAGCTAGTTATATACCTAAGTAAGCCTATTAATAATACTAAATAAAAGTACTAGCTAATAGAACTAAAGGTTATATACCTTATTTAGGCTATTTATAAGACTAAGACTATAGTTTAGTCTGTATTAGTAAACCTAACTATTATCCTTATAGACTATATAGCTATACTAATAATTATAAAGTAAGTCTTACTCTTTACTACTAATAAGTAAAGAGTAAACCTTTATCTTATCTTAGCTTTAGAATATCTTAGCTAGTTTTAATTAGACTACTTTTATATCCCTAGTAAAACTAATATAATTACTAACATACTCTCTAGACTACTAGCTAATAAAGAACTAATTAAGGATACTAAAGAGCTAGATAAAATATAGGATAACTATATAGTTAACACTATAATAGAAGTCTATATAAGTAAGAACATAAGAAAAGCTATTATTAATAGATATATATAAGATAAAAGGTGGTTTACTATAATTAGTATACTTAAAGACTAAAAGGATAACCTTAATATCTTATTTATACTAGAGGAGGATCTTCTCTACTACTAAGAACTAAGCAGACAGAAGTAATTATATATACCTAGCCCTATTAATATTAAGCTTATTAAGGAGGTATATAATTAGGGCTAGTATTAAGGCTAAAAGTAAACCTTTTAGGAATTAGTTTACTAATTCTAAATATAAAAGCTAGGCTATAAGATTACCTAATACGTTATAGCCTGTCCCCTCTATACTACGTATAGGATATCTTACTTACTACTACTAGGTACTTAATAACCTATTAAGACTTTAGTAATCCTATTTTATACTATTATAATAGACTTTATAGTAGGCTTACTAGAAATACCCTTATAGTATATACTATAAGAACTCCTAGGATTTCCTATTTTTAATTTAATTATAATAGTAATAGATAAGTTTACTAAGAGTTTACTATTTATTCTAGGATATACTACTTACTTAACCTCCTAATAGGTAAGGGTACTATTATGCTAACTCTAGTTATCTAACTAGGGTGTCCTAAAAGCTATTATCTTAGATAGGGATACTAAATTCCTCTCCTTACTATAGTAAAACCTATAGTAGGAACTTAGTACTAAATTACTATACTTAACTATATACTATCCCTAAATAGATAGATTATTAGAAAGAAAAAACTAAATAGTAGAAATAGTAATACGTCTTTTTATTATATAAAATATAGATAAGCTATAATCCTAAGTTTTATTAGTACTATAAGTAAATCTAAATAACGCCTTCTTAAGTATAATTAATTCCTTACTAAATAAGCTACTATATAGTTTTTATACTAATAACCCTCTATAGCTCTTAGGGGATACTTTATTATAATAAAATAGGGAAATACTCTAGGAGGAGGCTAAACTTTTAATCTTATTAGCCTAGATATATATAAAAAATTAATATAATAAAAAATATAAATAGCTAGTTTTTAGCTTAAATAATTATATATTCCTAAAGCTTAGGTTAGAATATTAGTTACTAGGTAAGCTATTAATTAAATAGGGATAATAGAGAATAGGACTATTTAAGGTCTTAGAGTAAGTAGGAAAGCTAGCCTACTACTTAGAGTTACCTAACATAATAAATATATACCTAGTAGTCTTAATAGTTTATCTACTACTAGCTAAAGAGCTAAAAATAGACCCTTTTAGGAGATAAAATATATACCTTAGACTAGTAGAAGTTAAGGAGGGTATAGATAAGTAAGAAAAATAAGAATAGCTATACTAGTATTATAAAATTAAAAAAATCTTAGAAAAATAATTAAGTAGAAAAGGACTAAAAGGTAAAATTAAGATAGAGTACTTAATTAAATAGAAGGGTTACCTACTATACTATAACGTCTAGATAGATAAAGACGCTCTACTAGTAGATAAGGCTATCTAAAAGTTTAAAGCTATATAAGATTACCTACTTAAACTTAAGAATAAGGCTATAGTTCTAATAGTAAAGGGTATAAAAGTTCCTAAGGAATCTTTAGACCTAGGGGAGCTTATTCTAAAACCTAAAGAACTACTTAAAGTAAAGGTTATTAAAAAACTATTATAAGGACTAAATAATAACTAAAGAAAATATAGAAGGCTAGCTAAAACTAAAGTTATACTAAAGGGTAATAGTTACCTAGTTAATAGGCTAATATTAGATAAAGCTATTTAGTAACGTCTTTACTTAAGATAAATAATATAAAAAGAATATATATAACCTATATTATATATTAGATAGAACCTTATAAATCTATTTACTTAGTAACCTATCTACTAACTTTTCTCTAACCTCTTACTTTTCTTTTTAAAAAATTTTATTTTCCCCTTATAAAACTAAAACTTTAGCCCTTTCTTTTTATTATTATTTAGCTATTCTTATTATTACTCTTATTACTATTCTTACTACCTTTCCTTTAGTTATTACTTAACTATCTTTATTACTATTCTTATTACCTTTCCTTTAGTTATTACTTAACTATCTTTATTACTATTCTTATTACCTTTCCTTTACTTATTACTTAACTATCCTTATTACTATTCCTCTAGCCTTAAGTTAGTTATTCCCTTAGCTAAGTTAATTACTATTAAGCTGTTCCTCCTCTAAAGTATCCTTAAGCTATATATTAGCTATCCTATAGGCTATTAACTTAACTAATTTAATTAAGCTATATAAGCTTATAAAAACCTTTATATACCTTAATATAAAGTCTACTTTAAAGCTAGTATTATAGGCTCTAAATATAACACGCCTAAGACCCTAAGTGTTAGCTCTACTAAGAAGTAGTAAAAAGACCCTAACTAGGCGCTTATTCTTAATAGTAATAGAAACTATGTCCTTACCTTTAGTAATCCTAATTACCTTTAGAATAGCTAAGCTACTTACGCTAATAATTAAGACTACTAGACTACTTAAGATAGTAGAGTGTACCTAGCTAATAGAAACTACGCTATACCTAACTAATTTACTAATATTAGAGCTATAAGATAGGAGGGATACTAATACGTATTTACGCTTAGATTAGAGAAGGTCTGCTTTATATAAGAAGATAATAGTAAGGATAATAAGGAGGCTAAGCTTAAGGCTAAGGTAGAGGCTGCTAGAAAGAAGTATAAAGCTAAACTTATTACTAAAGCTAAGGCTAAAGTAGTAGCTAATACTAAAGCTAGATAATCTACTAAGGCCTAATAATAGTAACTTAGCTATACCTTAGCTATACTAATAGCCTAATTATAAGTCTAGTAGGCTCTTATTAATATACCTAAGAAGAAGCCTATTAATATAGCTATTATGCTATAAGGGATTTTTAAGGCCTACTAAGACATATCTAATAATAAGATTAATATAATAACCTTCTATAAGGTAATAGGTAATTAGAAGGTAAATATTATAAGGTATACTAACTAGTATATTAAGGCTTAATCTAAGCCTAAGCCTATAATAGAGGCTAAGCTGTTATACCTTAACCTAGATACTTACTATAAGAGTATCCTAAATAAGTCTAACGTTAAGCTAGCCCTATAGGTTACTATATATAACCTCTTCTTAGTTATACCTAATAAGTAGCTATCTAACCTAAAGTAATCTTTTAGCCTCCCTAGCTTTACTAGTGCTAATACTTAGACTACTACTAGCTAAGTTATTAGTTACTTTACTACTAATATAAAGCTAACTCTAAGTATAAGTAATATTAGTAACGTAATACTATAGGCTGTTACCTTAGCTAACTAAATAGTTAGTAAGTAGGCCTATAATATAGTTTTGCTTAGATAGAACTTCTAGAAGGCTATAAATAAGGCCTTAGCTAAACGCTTAGCTAAGATCTACCTAGATATAGATGTTATAAATGCTATATAGGTTAGATTAACCCTAGAGCTCCCTTATAGATAGGCTACCTTTAAGCTCTATAGTAAGGTATATATCTTACCTAACGTATTAGCTTATATAGCGCTTACTCTATAACAGAATTATTTTATAACTAAAGGATTAGAGTAACTTACTAGCCTAATTATACTTATAATAATAGAGCTACTAATTATTAAATAAGCTATTATTACCCTAGGTACTAATAAGGATAGAGCCTAAACTATAAACCTATCTATTACTAAGGCCTATAAGCTAGTCTAAGCCTTATTTACTCTAACTAAGGAAGAGTAGGGTTAGGGATATATTATTAGTATAGAAAAAGTAAACTTCTACTTATACTATATTATAACCTATAATAGATACCTATTATATACGTAGCGTAACGTTACTAACTAAGTCTTACTATACTAGAAGCCTAAACCTATAGCTAAGGAGATAGCCCTAATTAACCTAAAGAAGGCTATTAAGTAGCTATAATTACATAAGGTAAAGGGCTTTATAATACCTTATAATATAGATAAAAATAAGTAGCCTCTAACTACTATAGAGATCCTAAGCCTTTAAGTCTACTAAATAATTATATAGCTATTATGCTAACTTATTAAACACTAAGGGAGGAAATATCTAAAGGAATAGCTATAGTAAGGACTAATTAAGGTATATAAGGAGGAGTCTAAAATGTTACTATAGGTTTATAAGTATATATATTATTTTACTCTTTTATAATTTCTACTTAGGGTTACTTATATCTTTATTTTACTCTTTACCTAACTGTTATATATATTATAAATAAACTATTAGGGTAATAGATTTTCTTTTATCTAGTAGTATTTAATATACCCTATAAATAGCTATTAGTAAGTACTAGGCTATATCTATAGAAATAGCTATTCCCTTAGATAAAGAAATAGTAAATTAATGACTATCACTATGGCTAATGCTTAGATAAGTATATAGCTATCTAGATGGCCTATAAAAGGGCTATAAGGATAGATATTCCTTTTAGAGGGAAGGATTCTTTTATTAATATACTTATCCTACCCCTATACTTTACTTTTTAAAGTATTCTACTTATAAGAGTATATTACTATAATTAGGGTTATCTATTTACTATTTAATATACTAATTAAGCGCCTTAATTTTTTTAGCCTAGGGCGCTTAGTATTATACTATAATAGAGTAATTAAAATAAGCCTTAGGTTAGTATATAAAGGTAATATATATACTATAGGCTTATTACTTAACGTATTACTTAATAGTATCTAGGGTAGTTAGATTAATAGGGTAGAGTTTCTTACCCTAGCCCTTTTACTTAAGGATTATCTTACTATTAGTAGTAAGGGTTATAATACTACTATTAAACGCTAAGGGATTATTAATACTAAGGATTTACTTCTCCTTAGTAGTAAAGGTTACCTTAGTAAGTTCTTCTACCTTATAGATAGAGAAGGATTTATCTAAAAGTCTAATTATATTATCTATTTATATCCTAATAATACTAAAGTTTAGATTCTCTACTATAGATATAAGTAGGTAGGGGTTAAAGGTTAAAGTATCTATCTTAAGATTTTCTTTATAGTAGTAGCTATAAGTTACCTACTAGTAGGTACCTACTTCTATAATACTATATAGAGGTTTAATAACTTATATAATTATACCCTTTAGATAATAGTATTAGATCTACTTAGGTAATCTTATAAGGATTATTTAATTTAATAGAGTAGTAGATTAGGTATATACCTATATTATATCTTAGAGCTAGATAATAAATCTAGGCTTAAGTAATAGTAATAAGGCTAGCATAAGTATTAACTATTAGCTAGCCTGTTAGATTGTAAGGGACTAAGTAAGGATCACTTCCTTACTATTATCTATATATCCTTAGATAACTAGGCGTAATTTCTTATATAGTTAATTATCCTTTCTTTTTACCTTATTAATAATATAAGCCTTAAAGATTTACTAGCCTATATAAAGGTACTTATTATACTTAATAAATTAGAATATACTATAGGTAATAAGGGCGTTAATCTTAAGCTTAATAGTATACTTAAAGGGCTTCCTTAGGGTAGTAATAATACCCTTCTTATATAGATTAATTACTAATAAGAGGTTAGATTCTTCCTTTAATAATAAAAAGTAAGTAGTAGATACCTAGTAGGTAGTAATAATTATAGCGCCTAAGCCTATCTTATTAAGGAAGTTAGTATTATATTTATAAGGGTAGCTAGGCTATCTTTTTAGTAGTAGAGCCCTTATAATAATAGTATCTAAAACCTTCTTAGTAGGTATAGTAGTAAGCTTATCTTTATCTTTATTATTACTTAGTAGAGGGCCTTTATTATTATTATTATTATTCTCTAGAGGACCTCCTTTATTATTATTCTCTAGGGGCCCCTTATTAGCTACTCTAGAGGCGGTGTTTCCCTTACGTTATTTAGGCTTTTTATAATAGTATAACTTAATAATAGTAGAGTAGAAGGTTTATAGGCTATAGGGGAGCTCTATAGTATACTTAGTACTATTAACTATAATAAGGTAGTATAGGCCTTACTAACCCTCTTTTTTATGCTATACTTAAATAGGGGATTAGAGTAGGAGTATAGTAATCTTAGATATATTTAGGCTGTTATAAGTAGTAATTACCTTATTAATTTAGTACTTAGTATAAATCTACTATATTACCTCTATAGCCTTTTTTACTATTTTAGCCCTCTTTATTATTATTAGGGATAATAGTAAAGAATCTATAATCTATAGGTATACCCTAAATATAAGTAGGGTAGGGATAAGGCTATTTAGGCTAATAGTATTATTAATTACCTTTATAGTAAGTTATAGGGCTACTATAAGGGATTCTCCTTTATTATAGAAGATCTTATATATATAGCGTAGAGGTATATAGTATCTTTTAACCTTACTAATACTATTATAAGCCTTAATTAGGACTTCTTTAATATAGATTAAAAGGGTATTAGAATAAGGCAGGATTTATAGTTTTTCCTAGCTGACTTAGGGAAGCCTATATAAGGGCGCAGACTACCGCAGAGATTAGAGGGAGGAGGGACTTTTAATAGACTTCAGACATACCTTTCCCTAGAGAAGAGGATCCTTATTAATACAGATCGTTATAGACACCTTTTTAACAGCTAGAGATAAGAATATCCCTCTATTAATAGTATTAACACCCTAATTAGGCCTATTAAAGGGCTAATTTAGGGTAGTCTCTATCTCTTAAACTATCTAAGTAAAAAACCTCTACTAGACTATAATATATATAAATACTACTTAGTAATAAGGGTAATAATTAATTCCTTTACTTCTAACGATATAATATCTACCCTTTTAAGATAACCCTTACCCTAATTAGGCGTAGGCGTATTTAGAAGTATAGTTATCTTATAAGTTATAAGTAAGTAAGTAAGTCACCCTAAGTAATAGGAACTCTAGGTATACTAGTAGCTAGATTTAGGGATAGGTATATAAGATAGTTAATTATATACTAACCTACTTACTTCCCTACCTTCTTACTTCTTATATAGTTTTAATAGTACCTTATAGTAGAATTAAACTACTAATCTTCTTATTACTAATAAGATATACTACTTCTAAGATATAGTAAGATAAAGAATAATATTTAAAACTAAAACTAACTAAGACTAATAAGACTAATAAAAAAGAACTAAGATATAATAAGAAAAAATAAGTGCTACCCTAATTAGACTACTCCTAAACGTAGGAATATATTTAACCCTAAAAAAGAGTAAAAAGAATAACTAACTATAAGTAATAAGATATAATTATATAGAAAAGGGGAAGTAAGTAGTAAGAATTAGTAACCTTATAAGAGAGAGCTAAAATTTACTATTAACCCCTATAAAGAGACCTATAGAGTAGTAACTACTATGCCTAATAGAGGGTAGACCGCCTAGAGAAAAAAAGATAATTAAGTAGGGTTATAATAATACCCCTAAGTAAACCCTAGGAGCCTAGATACTCTTTTAAACTTAGATATAAATCTAGGATTATAAAAATAATAACTAAAAGCTTATTAATTACCTACTTTTATAGAACCCTTAGCCTAATTAGAGTATAGGTAATCTTAATTACTAGTAATAAAGTATTTACTACTAATAGTTCTATTATAATAACCTCTAACTAGGTATTTAGGGTTAGCCTAGACCTTATAGATATAACGTTTAGAAGGATAGTAAGATTATAGGTATTAAGACTCCTTAAGGAAAGTATATATATCCTCTTATTAGTACTACTTAGAATAACCCTTTTTAGAAGATAATATAGAGATATTTAAGCTAAGAAACGCTATATTTCTCTAGATAATACGTCTAAGCTACCCTAAGCCCTAATTAAGCCCTACTATTAACATATTAAGATATCTAATATAACTCCTTCCTCCTCTATACTAGATCTAACTTAAGGTCTACCTAATTAGGCTACTAGCTATAATAGTAAAGCCTTTAAAGGATACTAAGAGCTATAGGTTTATAAGTCTAAGTTAAACCCTAGGATTAAGGATTATAAGGCAGTATAGACCTTAACCCCTAAAGATAAACCTAAAGGTTAGGGACCCCTTAACCCTAGACTACCCCTATACTCTAATTAGGGCTAGAGGTCTATCCCTACCCTAGAATAAGTACTACTAGCTGCTTAGTTTGTTATAACTACTATAGACTATTAGGCCTAGTAAGCCTTAATAACCTAACTTCTAGACCTAGTTATAGCTAACTAAAAAGCCCTCTAAAAAGCTCCATACTAGTTAATCCTTATTACCTTAGTTATTTACTTTTAGTCTTCTATTAAGATACCTACCCCTAAGTTTATAGGTATTCTTACTTTTAATAGATATAATATTATAGACTTCTTTAATAAATATAAGGCACTTTCTAAGTTAGCTAGTTATATAGACTAAGAAAAGATAACTATACTACCTTAGTATTTACCTAATAAGCACTAAGCTACTATTAAGATTAAAGCTAAAGACTATACTTAGATAGAGCTAAAGAGCTACCTCTATAAGACCTATAGCCCCCTTAATAAGGAAGTTATCCTTTAGCCTAACTACTATATCTATAACCTTATCTAAGGAGACCTAATTAGGGATAATAACTTACTTATAATAGTAGAGCTCTTCTAGAAGGTTAAGAGTATCTATAAGAAGGCCTGTATCTAAGGGAAGCCTATTATAGTTACTTAAGAGCTTATTAAGCTCTTTATAAAGAGGTATACTAAGAATACTATTTAGTTTGTTACCTTATAGATAGGACTTACTCCTACTAAGCTCTTTAAGAAAGGGAATTTCTATAACTTTAAATCTTATATACTAGCCTAGGTTAGCTAGAAGGCTAGGTATAAATATAACTATAGTAACTCTAATATAGTAGTAGCTAGTACCTTAGCTATAACCTAAACGACTGTTTCTAAGGTATTAGCTAGGCCTAATTAGGGCTAGACTACTACTAAGTTAGGGTTTACTACTAAAGATATAAACATTCTAGCCGACCTAGTCTTAGAGCTCTCTAAGAAACTTAAAGCCTTTATAATAATAGTTTAGTCTACTATAAATAGCTAAAATACTATCTAATAACTAATAACTATAGCTTATAGTTATACTATATCTAGTTAAGGTAACTAACTATAAAGAATATACTTACCTAGCCTAGATAGAATATCTGCCTTTAATAATCCTAAGTTTATCCCTAACTATTTAGAGATATATTAGTATAATAGCTATAAGATAAAATAATACTAAAAATACCTATAGCTCTAAGAAGATAAGTATATAGGCCTAATCTAGCTTAACTAATAGATTTATAAATATAGTAAACTATATAGTATAAATAAGGACGTTACTAAAGTTCTAAAGTCTGTTATCTACGCTAGGCGCCTAAGCTATATCCTAAATAGGTCTACTATCCTAGTACACCTAGTAAATAATACTCTATACCTAAAAGTTATACTAGCTACTAGGACTATTTTAGATTAATAGGTTAGCTAACTATACTAGAATAGTATTACGTTAATCTAGCTAAAGCACTCTTAGGATACCTAAGTAAACTTAGTTTACTATAAACCTAACTACCTAACTATATATATAGATATCTTCCTAACTAATAAAGCCTAAATTAATACTATTATACGCTTAGGTACTATATAGCTATAAGCTATGTTTTACTACCCTAACTAAGGTAAGCTATATACTATATACTAGGGATTTATTAGTAAGAATTAGTCCTATTAAAGGAGCACTTTAAGTATTAAGTCTTAGCCTAAGGGGATACTAGTAGATGCCTTAGTATAGCTAGCTCTAAATAACTCCCTAACTACTTAGTACCTCCTATTACTATCTAGCTTACTATTTTAACCTAATTAGGCTTATTTAAGGGCTCCTAGCGCTACTTAGGACCCTATATAGGCCTACCTAAAAAATATCCTTCTAAGGGTACCCCTACCTTAACCTATATAAGTTAAGGAAATATATAATAAGTATATCCCTAATTAGAATAAGATTAATAAATAAATAGCTTTAGCCTAAGTAGTTATTAGAAAGTTTAGAGGTAATATCTTAATACCCTTTAATATTACTCTAAGAGTCTAGCCCTAGCTAAATAAGGATACTATATTATATATCTAAGAGATACTAAATAGTAATAGCTTTATAAATATTTACTTAGAGGCACCCTTAAGCTTAATTAAGGAGGTCTAAGACTATAAAAAGTAATAGGTAGAGTAGGTTATTAAATCTTATAATAAAGCCCTTTTAGAAATTAGTAGTAGACTTATAAAGACTAACCTTATAAGGGTAATTAACTTATAGGCTATCTAGACTATTATACCTACCTTTATAATACTATACTTTATCCTTAACGTCTAAGTTAGTAGTTCCTACCTTAATTAGAATAATAAAATTTAAGCTATTATTAATAATAGGTCCTAAATAAATATAATTATAAAGTCTTATACTTAGAAGTATAGCCTAAAGCTAACCCTAACCTAGCTAGGAATAATAACTTTTAACCCTATAGTACTAAGGATAAACTTTAAGGGTGTTATAATAGTACTAATTTAGATAGATAGATATTATATCTTAATAAGTATATTTATAGCTAATAATAATAAGATAAGTAATCCCTTACTACTAGGAGGACCTTTCTACCTATATTTAAAGATTAACTTCTTATATAGTACTAACCTAATTATAGTTATCCTTACTAGTAGTAATACTTACCTATACGTCCCCTTAGCCTTTATTAACTTTAGTAACCTAAGATCCCTAGTAGAATATATCTTAGAATAAGATAAGTATGCTATAAGTATTAAGTATACTTTACTTAATTAGGGCTATAGGTATGTTATTTTAGAAAACTAAAGTCTAGTAAGACCCCTAGGACTTTTACTAGAATCTCTAGAATTCCTAAATATAAGCTAGAGGAGGATAATAAAGAAGTTATTCCTTTAATAATAGTAGAGTCTAAGTATCTTATCTAAGTTTCCCTAATAAGCTTATTAGTGCCTACTATTAAAGATATCTATTAAGCTACTATAATAATAGGTAAGTATAATAGGAAGACCTACTCCTACTACTAGAAGAATAAGACCTTATAACTAAATATAGAGCGTCTAGAGTAAGTATAGGCTGCCTAGGCTTTCCTTTCTAAAGCTTTAGAAGACTTAAAGAAGAAGAAGGTTAATAGTATCCTTAGGAGGATAGTTAACTAGTTTAACTTACTAGATAAAATATAGGACGTACTAGACTACTACTAGTTAAAGGCAGCTAAGAAAAGGGTAATAAGGAGACTTTATAGCCCTAATTAGACTTAGCTTAATATAATAGTATAGACTATATATAAAAGTAAAGATAAGAAGATTTACCCTTAGGATAATATACCCTTAGATAGTTCTATACTAAAAGGAGATCCCCTCTAGAAGGTTAAGAACTTAGCTAAGGCTAGAAAGACAATATAACTAGATTATAGTGCTTTTACTAGCCTAATTACGCCTAAATACTTATTAATTAAGCTAAGATTAAGACTAAAGCTAGAACGTCTAGAGGCTATCTTAAAAATAGTTACCTACCTTAGCCTATAGGAATAAGAGCTATTTATCTAGGTCCTAAAGAATAGAGAAAACACCTTATCTTAGGAGTTTAGTAAGTATAGTAGTATTAACTATAAGGTTACCCCTCTATAGGTAATTAGGATAATTCTATATAAGGCGTAGTAGGAGAAAGGAATCCCTATTCCTAAAGCCCTTAAAGAGAAGGTAATTAAGATCCTTTATACCTAGCTAGTAAAGGGTATTCTTAAGGAAAGCTATAGGGTAGTAAGGAACCCTTAGTTTCTTATTAAGAAGAAGGATAGCACCCTACGCTTAATTAATTTAGCTATATATATAAATAAGGTTACTATTTAAGATACCTTCTTACCTCTAGGTATAAATAACTTTATAGAAGACTTTAGGATATATAAGATATTATCTCTACTAGATATTTAGTCTAGGTATAATTAGGTTCCCCTAGTAGAGGAAAGTAGAGATTTAACTACCTTTATAACCCTACTTAGCTTACTATGTATATATATACTACTATAAGGAGGGATAAATTCGCCTATATAATTTATATAAGTTATAATAAGGATCCTTTATAACCTTATTCCTTACTGCTATAGAGCTTTCCTAGATAATATTATTATTTATAGCCCTATAATAATATATAATAATAAAGAGCTTCTAAACTACCTAGGAATCTACTAATATATATATAAGTATATTTATAATATTAACTAAGTCCTCCTTAATATTAAACTTACTAGTAGTATTATTACCTTAGTAAAATCCTAATAGCTTTAGAAAACAGCTATTATAGTTAGATATATATATAAATCTAGTAGATATTACCCTAATTAGGCTAAAATTATTAAGATCCTTAAGTAGGTGATATACTCTAACTTTAGAGAAGTTTGTTCTTTTATAGGTATAATAGGGTTCTATAAAGTATAGGTAGAATAGTACTTTAAAATTATAATTCCCTTCTAAGAGCTTATAAGGAAGAATATAGTCTTTTACTAGGGGCCTAATTAGGTTAAGGCTATAGAGAAACTTAAGAAGCTGTTAATATTAGTACCTATCTTAATTACTATTAACTATTCCTTTAGTACTAGTCTTATTATTATTAGTATAGACGTTAGTCTTAGAGGGTAGGGTATAGTCTTTAGCTAAATAATAGGAGTAAGATAAGCTATAGCCTAGTATAAAAGTAGTATCTAAAGAGGACTAAAGCTTAAGTATAACTTTAGTAAGCTTAAACTTTAAGTAGTCCTTATAATACTAAAGAAGCTTTATAACTACGTTTATAGTATTAAGTTCCTACTTAAAACTAATACTTAAGTCCTTATTACGTAGCTTAATAGTAGTACTTATAACCTCTTTAGTATACTACTTACCTAATAGATTACCTAAATTTAACTCTTTAACTTTAAAGTTAAGTATATTCTAGGGATAAAAAACGTAGTAGTAGACTTACTCTTAAGGAAACTACCTAGCTAATCTAACTATAATAACTATAAATACCCTAATTAGGTTAAGGACTTTATTAATACTAGCTTTTACTTTACTAAAGTTTATACTATCTACTTTACTGCCGCCTTAGGTAGCCTTATACCCTCTCTAAATATCTCTAAGTCCTCCTACCTATATACCCTTTTAGAAGTATAGCTCTACTTTAATTAGTTCTAGTATAACTAAACTAGGTAAATAGCGTTCTATTTAAAAACCCTACTTTACCTAGATAGTATTTTAGTTAAAGACTATAGGAAGTTTAAGATAGAAGTATAAAACTATATAGCTTATAATAGTTACCTATATATATAACCTACTAAGAGGCACCTAGTTCCTTAGTAACTTATTAATAACCTAAAGATTTATAACTACCTAATTAGGTATACCTATATTAAATTAGAATACTAAGGATATAACGCTATGTTTTATAGACTTATGCTCTTATATACCTAGAAAAATATATACTAATATGTCTAGAATATGCTAGCTACTTATAACCTTTACTAGAAAGCCTAGTTAGCCTATATAGATAACTAGTATATTAGGATAGTCCCTAGGGAAATACCCTTTATAAAGGTCTCCCTAGATATCTAATAGATTAGCCTATAGGCTTTAGTTAAAGTATACTATAATATAATAGGATAGATTAAAGTATAAAGACTAGCTAAAGCTAGATCTAATTAGGTTATAGACTTTATCTAGAAAGATATCTTTTACTACTATAGTATTTATAGCTAACTCCTTATTAATAGTAGTCCTAAGAATAAAGGAGCTATAGACGCCCTAAATATAAAGTATAGTTTTACTAAGAGGGTTATTTTAGCGTATAACTTAAGGGTAAATAGTATTAATAAATAAGGCTATAAACCTATTACCTATACTATCTTAACCTAGTTAGATAGGGGATATAAGGACTAAGGATGTATTCTACCTATAGCCCTTTTTATAAATAGGATAATAGTTTATAGCCTAACTAGGTATATACTATTTTTCCTTATATATAGGTATAAAGTAATAACGCCTATTAAAGAATTAACTATTACCTAGAGAGTATTAGACTAGGGATAAGTTTATAACCCTAATTAGGAGCTTACTATAAGGGTCTAAGCCTTTAAGTAGCTAGATAATAATAGGGATATTATAGTAAAGAATATTATAGCTACTAGATAAAGAACTATAGACTAGTATAATACTACCTACTAAGCTATAATTTACCCTAAGAAACTCTAGCTAGGGGATCTTATCTTTATCTTTAATAAGAAAAGGATAATAGATAAGTTAAAGACCTAGAAACTCTAGTACTATTAGTAGGGTCCCCTTTAAGTCTACTTTATCTCTAATTAGTTTAGATCCTACTACCTAGAGATACTAAGAGGCTAAGAAATAACCTACGCTATATATAGAGGATACTACCTTAAGAGATACTAAGAAAACACCTCTAGGTTTTAGGAATCTAAAGACCTATTATAGGCCTAATAGAAGCTTTATAATAAACTTACCCCCTATTTCCCTCCCTAAGACTACCTAGATAAGCTTTAGGAACTAAATTAACCTTTTAGCCCTAATTAGGATATTAATATTATAATTACTTATATAAAACTTATATAGCTTAAACTAAAAAAACAGAATAATATACTTTAGTAGGAACTAAAACTCTAGAAATTAAAAGCTACCCTTACTATTAAACTCCTAGTAAAGAACCTTAGTAAGGATACTAAATATATTAACGTCTTAGACTAGGCCTAATTAGGTCTAAGAATATAACCTTATTTATTTTATATATTATATTTATATTTTAAGACTTATTTCCCCTAAGTACTTACCCTTTATACTCTACTATTTTTAAGAACTGTTTTTTATTACGTCTCTCTTCTTCTTAGAAAGATTATCTTTCCCTTAGGACTAAGCTTAAGGAAAGATAACCTTTAGGGATAAGGTATATAAAAGAGACTACTAGGATAAGATATAAAGGAACCTTATATACTAAAACCCCCCCCTATATTAAAGATTTCCTACTAGAAAAGATATAGCTACCCTAATTAGGCTCCTCCTAAAGGATACCCTTACTCTATTATATTATCCTTATTATACTTATCCTTATTATTATTATTTTTACCCTTACTTTCCTCCTTACTAGACTTACTATCCTCCTTATTAGATTCTTCTTTTTCTTCCTTAGAATCTTCTATATTACTTTTAGACTCCTTATCTTTATTACTCTTATCCTTTATCTCCTTATTATTATCTTCTTTACTAGCCTTATCCTCTTTATTATTATAGCTAGTATACTAGTTAATAGTATTATTCTCTTAGACTATACCTATAATAATAAAAAGTGTCTTCTACTAGGCCTTACTAAGTGTCTTCTTTTACTTTATAATAAGCTTAAGAAGATTACTATAAAAGAACTATTTAGTATTAATACTAAGAAAGTTATTTAGGATAGTAGAAGGGATACTTCTTCTATCCTTTTAGGTCTTTTTAGTACTAAGAATATAAGCGTTATACCTAAACTTATAATAAAAGTTATTATCCTTCTAATAACTATATTCTATTTAAGTCTTATAGTATAAGTAGTTAGAGTATATATTACCTTATACTAAGCTAGGAAGGGAAATATATTCCTAAAAAGGTATTATTATAGTAACCTAATTAGGCCTAGTCCTTATAGATACCTAGTTATTCTTATAGTATAAGTAAGGAATAGCATTTTAGCTACTTAGACTATAAACTATAAGAGTAGTACTAGCTTAAGGATAATTATAAATCTTTTAGGTAAGATAACTAAAAGGTCCCTTATACTTAGTATAAATAAAGATATAGTAGTAGAAGAGACTATCCTTAGAGAAATTCTAGATAGTAGAGAGTATCTTACTATAGCTAATAGTATTCTAAAAGTACTAAGTAATAGACTTATAAGACTAGCTCTTTTATATCTAGTTAGTAAACTAAACTTTATAGTAGACTTATCTAACTAAATCCTTAAGCTCTTTCTATATAAGGGAAGTAGTAATCTAAGGCTAAGTTAGAAAAGTAATAAGAAAAATAGAGGGAATATAGGGATATACGTACGTTAAGGAGTAGTTCTATAGCTCTCTTATATTAGTTATTATCTAGTAGAGGATAGTTAAAAAACTATAGAGTAAGCTCTAGCTTAGGATAATAGTAAGGTAGTATTATAGAAGGTCTAATTAGGGTAAGGAAGAGGTTAGAAGGTAAGAAAGTTAAGGAGAATATAAGTTAAGCTAAGGTATAGAGGTAAGAGGAAGAGAAAGTTAAAGGGGAAAATAGGGTAAAAGATTCTCTTTATATTTACGCCTTACTAAGGGAAAAAAACTAAGGATAGGAATAAATATTAAAAGAAGGGAAATAATTTACTATTTTTAGAATAAAAAGTTAAGAACCTTTAGCTTTAGTAACCTCCTTCCTCCTTAATATTAGATAAACCTTTCTTCCTTCTCTTCTACTTAAGGGATCTTTCTTTTAGTTATTTATAACCCTTATAACCTTTCCCTACCCTTTTATTATAAAATAAACCTTCCCCTACCTACTATTAATAACTTAACTTTTAAACTCTACTAACTAATAACTACTATTAAGTATACCTTTCTTTTAGACCTTAAATACCTTACCTTTTCTACTTTAAAATAATATTACTACCCTAATTAGACCTACCTATATTTACCTACTATAGCTACTCCTACCCCTATTAATAGTATTTAGATCTTACCTACTACTAGCTATTTAGTAAATATTTAGGTAAAAACCTACTGTTAAGCTCTTAACTATACCTATATTATAAATAATAAGGTTAATACCCTCCTAAACCTAACTAATATTACCTATAATACTATTATAAAGCCTAGGAACTTATAGTACTAGTACCTAGTAAATTACTAACTGCTTAAGGGTATCTTAAACTTAGTAACTTAAGTACCTATAACCCTAATATTACCTATAGGATACCTAATACCTAGTAAGAAGAATATACTAGTAGTACTATAGTAAGTCCCTACTAATAATATAATAGTAGCTAATATAATAAGAACTAAGTAGTAGGTAGGATTCTACTAGGATAAGAGCTAAGGAGGATAAAGCGTAAGGGAGGTAAAAGTCTACCTACCTAAGATCTATAATATAGTAGGATATATAGTAAAGGGTTCCTAGATAATATCTAAAGAATTATAGAGCCTAGCTGCCCTAGCTACTAGAGATATAAGAATTAAGTGCTTTATTACTAATAGCCTTCTTTAGTCTATTAGCGCCTTAGGTATAAGTATTTACTCTAATTAGGCTAATAAGATTAGGTATATAGATTATCTTACCTTTATTATATACTATAATAACTATTTCTACTTTCTACTTATTAACTAAATTACTAGCCGTACGTTTTAGTATAATAGTCTTTAGGCTAATAGGTTCTTAACATTAAGATATACTAATAATATAAATAGGTTATATAAGTTTTATAAAAGTACTAAAGTATCTAACTACCTAATTAGAGTTATCTACTAGTATTATAGTATTATAGTAGGCCTATAATAAAGAGATAGGTAGTCCTATAGGCTACTAGCTATAGAGTTTATCTAAAGCTATATCTATAATAATATTACTAACCCTAAGAATAGCCCCTTTTAGTAAACCCTATAGTAGCCTTTACGTAAAGATTTAGTACTATATATTAACTCTTAGTAGAGAAAGTAAATTACTTTAGAGTTTAGTCCTCTTAGTAATTATAATAAGGACCTTTAACTAAAGCCTAAAAAGTTATATAACGCCTATAAGTAATAGCTAAAAAAGAAAGATATAGCTAAGTCTAATTAGAGTAGGAGAGATACCTCCTTAGTTATTATTATTACCTTACTAATAGGAGAACTACTAAAGCCTATAACCCCTCTTATAAACCTACTAAGTAACTTTAACTAAGTAAGGGAGGATATTAAACATAAGTTTAAGAAGCTTATAACCCTACTAAAAAAGATAAAGAAGATATAGCCTATAAAGGATATTTATATTAAGACTATCTTAGTATCTATTCTACTAAAATACTAAGACCTTATATATAATATATTAAAAAGGTAGTAGCTAATATTTAACTAATACTATAGATTTATACTACCTAGTAAGAATAAACCTAACCTAAGCTATAAATAGGAACTATACTTAATTAAGGAACTAAAAGTATAAATTTAGTAGAGATCTAAGGAACGCCTTAAGATAGGTACCTATATTACCTAGCTAAATATTAACATTCTATATAGTAGGGTTAGTAAGAAAGACTAGGAGGAGGTAAAAGCTCTTATAGTAGTAGCTATTAAGAACTATAATAACCTCCTTACTTAGAAGAAGAGTAATAGTCCCCTCCTTAACCCCTCTCCTCTAAAGCTAACGCCTCCTATTACCCCTAAGCCTAATTAGGGTAAGATAATAAATAGCCTTAAGCCTAGGTAAACTAATCCTATAGGCTAGTAAAGTATTATTAACCTAACTCTTATACTAACTATAGTAAGTTACCTATAACTAACTAATATAGCCTAAAGCCTCTATAATATATATATAGTATAGTATAGACCTATAATAGACGCTAATATAACATCCCTCTTTATATATATAGGCTAAATTAATAAGAAGTCTACTTAGGCTAAGCTAAGATTACTCTAAGTAATTTATAACTAGGAACTTAAGTAAAGACTACACTAGGGAGGCCTTCTTCTACCTAATTAGGCTATCCTTATAAATAGTAGAGTTATTTATTACCTAATCCTTACGCCTACTATAGCTAGCTATCTAGAGTTATTTAAACATATTAGGATACTTTTAAAGCTCTATATAAAAAAAGTTACTCTTATTTTAGGTATAGACCTTAATTTCCTTTTTATTAGGCTTAAGGATACTAATATAGATACTACTTAAGCTAAGCTATAGTTATTTTAGAATACCTTTAACTAGTAAATTACCCCTAGTACTTAACTAGGCCTAAAGGGCCTTTTACTAAAAGATATTCTATAAAAGGGACTTCCCCTAAAGATCTCTACTATACCTCCTGTTATTACTAAGCCTAATTAAGGCTATATAGATAAGAAACTATACTCTTAGTTTATAAAGCTTTAGTAAGCCTAGGCTAAAGGTACTTAGTAGATTAAGATAGAAGATCTCTATATAATTATATAGGACTATAGTATTAACCTAAGGGTAGTAGACTTAGCTATAGTGTTTCTTATCTCTCTTATAATAATATATAATAAGGTAAATAAGGAAACTATAACTATTTTATATCCTAAAGAGCCTAGCCTTAAGCTATAAGGAGTTAAGTAGGGAGTTATATAAGGTAACAAATAAGAGGATAAATAGGATAATAAGTAAGGAAAAATTAATAACCTTATAGCCTACCTCTAGTAACTCTTTACCTCTATAGTAGGCTAAAGTAGAGTAGTTAATATTATAAACCTTAAGGAATATGTCTTATAGCTTTATACTAAAAACTAAGAGCATACTAGGGCTATTCTTCTTTAATATATTAACTAGTATAATAAGTAGGTTAGAAGAAGCTAGAGTATTATACCTATACCTAATTAGGGTAGTACCCCTCTAGCTAAGTTTAAAAACCTAGAAAAGGTTACCTAGATAGTCTAGTAACAAATAGAGGCTTAGTATACTACTTATACTATAGTAAAGATAAATACTACTAGGTATAGAAACTCTATTTATAGACGCTAGGTAACTACTATTACCTAGTATACCTAAGATAACTATACTAGTCTCTTCCTAAGTCCCTATAAGGATATAGCTACTTAATAATAACCCTAGCAGCCCTTTTTTTAGCCTATAGTAGTACCTAGATAGTAGGGTTACGTATAATATAAGTAAGGTAATATCTAGGATATAACCTTTAATTAAGAGAAATAAGAGAGAGAGAGAAAGGAGGTATATAAGAAGACGTAGTAAGATACTAGGTATAGCTTATAAAGGTATAAATAAGGGAGTATAAGAGAATATATAAGGGAACTATAATACTGCCCTTTTATTAATAGTTCTTTTCCTTATATAGAATACAGACTAGAGGAAAAGAATAGGGGATAATTAGAATAGGGTAGGATTTATAGTTTTTCCTAGCTAACTTAGGGAAGCCTATATAAGGGTATAAACTACTATAGAGATTAGAGGGAGGAGGGACTTTTAATAGACTTTAGATATACCTTTCCCTAGAGAAGAGGATCCTTATTAATATAGATTGTTATAGATACCTTTTTAACAGCTAGAGATAAGAATATCCTTCTATTAATAGTATTAACACCTTAATTAGGCCTATTAAAAGGCTAATTTAGGATAGTCTTTATCCCTTAAACTATCTAAGTAAAAAACCTCTACTAGACTATAGTATATATAAATACTACTTAGTAATAAGGGTAATAATTAATTCCTTTACTTCTAATAATATAATATTTACCCTTTTAAGATAACTCTTACCTTAATTAGGTGTAGGTGTATTTAGAAGTATAGTTATCTTATAAGTTATAAGTAAGTAAGTAAGTCACCCTAAGTAATAGGAACTCTAGGTGTACTAGTAGCTAGATTTAGGGATAGGTATATAAGATAGTTAATTATATACTAACCTACTTACTTCCCTACCTTCTTGCTTCCTACGTAGTTTTAGTATATATAGATTATTTAAACTTAGCTATATAAAAATTAAGGCTAGCGTCTATAACAATCTAATCTAGTAGGCTAAGATATATATTAATCTAATATATATAAAGCGCCTCCTATATATACTTAGTAGTAATATTCTTAAGGAATTACGCTACTTAAAAAGAGATAGCTATATTAATAATATATAATATAGGGCAGTTACTATTAAAATATACTATATTAATAATAACCTTATAGTTAAAGTTATAGTTATTATCTTATAAAGAGAACTTAAACTAGCCTAGTACTATAACGTTTAGTTAGTACTAGTAGTAGACCTTAGTAATCTTCCTTAGGGCTAAGATCTCTACCTTATTACTAAATTACTAAAGCACCTTATAAAGCTACTAGACTAACAGATAGCTAAATTAGTAGTATACTTAATATAGCTTAGTATCTATAAGGTAGTACTAGGTAATACTCTAGGTTAGGTATTCTAATAGTATTTATAGATACCCCTATTTACGTATTATAAAGATAATAGTATTACTTTAGATAAGTTAGTTAGTAAAGTTATTAAATTTAATCCTCTAATAATCTATATCTATAAGGTAGAGTAAGAAGGGAGTATTACTAGGTATTATATAGAAGGTAAGGGTACCTAGGGGAGTAGTAATATTAATAGTACCCTTAGATATAAAATATATCCTATTACTAAATTAGATTCTTACTTCTTTAGTATAGTTTATATCTAGGGGTAAGTCTCTATTAAATAGCTTATAAAGGGTAAGATACTACTAGTATCTTACTATTAAGTACTCTACTATACCTAAGTCTAGTATAATACCTTAGAAGGTAGTTACTAAATATTAATTATTAATAGTAAAGATATCTACTATAAGCTAGGTATCTTTATCTTAATCCTCTTAGAGATCTTCTTTTATAATAAAGTATGCTATTACTTAGTTATATAGTATAGAAAATAATAAAGGGCTGTCTACTACTATAGAGTTAAAGAAGGTAGTTAATATAAAAAATATAGTACTAAGCTTATTATTATAATCTATATAATTATTATTCTTATTATCTAATATAAAGGGCTTATATCCTTTAAAGTTAGTAATAAATTATTAAAAGGCCTCTATTAATCCCTTTATTAGGTATTAATCCTTATACTAGTAGTAGGATTAGTAGTATTTATCCTTAAAGTACTTAGTTAACTAGTATCCTAGCTTTCTATATACGTAACACTTTTTTAAGGAAGTATTATACTAATACTAATTATAGTTAAAAGGGTACTATAAGCTATTATTTATATAATTATAGTTACTATAGTTAGAAGGGTTATACTAATAGTAGCTATACTAGCTATTATATATATAGTTAGTTTAGTACTAATTATTACTAAGGTATTTATATTAGTTATCTATATTAGTAGGATACTAATATAGTATATATTACTACTATTACTTAATCTTAGTAGTATTACTAATAGTAGATCTTAGCTAGCTATATATACTAGTAAATGTTAGGGCTAGGTTAAATAGTATAAGGGTATACTCCTCTATACCTTAGTAGGAGTTAAGAAGCTAATTATAGAGGGCTATATTAGATAAGGTACTAATCCTTATAATAGATTACAGGAGGGTATTTACTTACTAGATAAGGATCTTAAGAGCCTTAGGCTTACTCTTTTTAGGGTTATTATAAATAGTACTAGTAAGAGTAGTTCTTTATAGCTCTATAAGGTAGGCTTAGTATATTTCTTCTATCTTAAAGTTACCCTTAAGTATTATAACTATAGTATAAAAGTTAAGGGTACGTAATAGATTATAAAAATAGTTAGTATA